>LS488684.1:4194-49758 GCA_900490705.1 Pristionchus arcanus | reverse complement strand
AAAACAACGCAGGACTACGATGGACACGCAAGCACGCGGCTATTAAACGTTCCTAGAAGTGCTAAATGTACTAAAAGCAACATGAATTGGCTGGCAAACGTTTTGCAAACAAGAAAATGATGATAAATACTTTCGAAAACATACGATAAGAGCGCCTAACCGAGAAGCTTCCTTCGAAGGATGCTTCTGGAAGCGACTGATCGAATGACTAGGGAAGAGGGCGAGAGGCTGGTAGATCAAGATGATCACCGGAAGTCACACTCTCGCGATAGTGATCGATATCGGTTGATCACTTGAACTCACTTCTCACCTCTTAATTACGGTAAGTTTGGGCAGTGTCAAACTTTTTTGTTCGACCTTTCCCTGGCTCTCGTTTTTGAGTTTCCGGTTTTAACCTCCCCTAGTCGTTCAAGGCTGTTCCATCGATTTATATTGGATCGCACTGCTCAGTAATCCATGAAACACTAGCGGATAAGATGTGTTCCTTCGTCAGTGTGTATTCCTTCGTTGTATTCCTGTATTACTTCGTATTTCCGTATTTGGAAAAAATTGGTTTGAGCTTGTTGCAACTGTTTTGCATTTTCCATTGGTTCCGCTGTTAGGTTGTGAATTTCCTATTGTATGTATGTGTAACTTCTTTCATATACTCAGATATCCGTGATGAGCTCTCAACGGTCTCAACGCTCTCAACGCTCTCTAAAAACGGCTCGTAGTAGGAGATCTTCTATTACCCAGAATGATTACGATGATCAGGTGAGATACCATTTCTAATCACGCATGAGTAAATTGAGAATCTTAAAAGTCTGACGCTACGACTAACAGAGAAAGTTCCATGAATCTTTTATCACCTATAATGCGTCTTTGAGTAGACTATCTACATTCTCAATGTTGTATTGCTCAGGAGTGCTTGGATGAGCGCATCAAAGAGGTCACGCAAAGTGTGCTCGCAGGCCACGCGAGAAAGGGAGGATTGAAGGATAACGAGGCTAGTTCATAATTTTGCCTTGTTCTTGTTTGATATTGCGTACGCGTGCGAGATGAGTTTTTCTTGTTACATACGAAGAAAAGTAGCTATCTCGAATACTTTAGTGTTCTTCCTTAATCCCCCCCCCCCAATTTTGAAGTATTTGATTCAGGTGAAAAAGGCTCTGAAAGACGCAGTGCACATTTCGGAGAAGCAAATGAAAGATGTCCTCGGATGCAAAGTACTCATTTTCTATATTATTTCATCTAACGAAATTATGATGATTAGTTCAAATTGTGTTAAACTTTGCAACAGTGAATGTGATTGTCTTTCTATTCGATTCTCATTTCATACGTTAACTGAGATTCTTTCAGCTTACGAAGGACAGTGATCGAATCTGTCTCTCCTACCTAAAGAAGATACCGCAGGCAGCCCAAGGATCGGCCGACATCATCGTCAGTTTCTTTTTTTCTTAATAAATAAATGAAATAATCCGATCTATGCTTCATAATTTTCTTTTTTGCTATGAAACAGGAAGAATATGCACCATTGGCTACCATTATTTGAAAACTTCTTACTTGATTTATAGTTTTTGCACAATTTTGATTCACTCAAATAAATATATGAATTAAGAGTGAAGCGAAGCAAGGTCTGCTGTCCGTTGTGCTCATGTTCATTCACATGACCAAGAATCCCCTTGTGAAGACGGATAAAGTCAAGGTCAGCTCATTATTCCAGCCGTCCAAGAACGAAGCTATTATGTAAATTCTGGGTTTAATGATTTAAAAAAAAATGCTATTTTCAAACAGAAGTGTGCATAGTACTGTATTCCGCAATTAATTGTACTAATTTATGAAAAATAAACATAGTTAATGCAGGAGATGGCGCTGTGGGAGTTTCTCGAATTGCTGGAGGTCAATCAGACTGCCATTCATCCAGTATTCGGCCTTCCTTCCAAGCTCATCGCGCCCTCCAATGCTGCCGAATTTGTTTCCCAAGGTTACAACTTTGTTTATTGATTTTTTAAATGATAAGAAGCAGCATGTAATAAGAACATATTCGTAAACTAACAATGCAAATAGAGTTCCACAGTATTCTATGCAAGGGGAGTTTTTATGGTACGGTAATCCCATTCCTTCCTCAATCCTACAGCAACCCTTGCAGGCTGGATTTCATTCGAGAAGAAGCAGGGAGAGAGGAATGATTCTGAAGAGATCGTCTACGATTGGGGACCGAGAGCATACACAATCATCAATCCACATGTGAGCTTATCTCGAAATGATCAAAGATAGAGTTCACCAGAGAGCGATGTCCGTCGACCTTCAATTTCAATTTTCAAGTTACCCACTAGCAAACAATATCCGTGTTTTCTCAAACAGTGCTAGAGAGACGCACTGTTACAGATATTATTGTATACAGATTTTCCATTATTATCTTATGAATTTGAAGTAAAATTAGATATTAAATGTTATTGAATAACGTTGTAGGAGCTTCTGGAGACATTCAGTGAGATCAATGGAGACAAACCTGAAGAATGGAAGGAACATTACAAGATTGGAAAGAATCAGGATGAGAATCTTCCCCCTCCTCCTCCTACTCAGAGGAAGAGAACTCAATCTCAGAAGATGAAGAGGGAAACTAAAGAGGAGGATGATGATTGATCCACGAACTTGTTAATATTCAAATGATCTCTCGTTGACTGGTAGCCTAAATCTGATTACTGTGTAGATACAATCTTGTTAGATATTTCTGTTGTTGTTACCCATTCTTTTTGCTAATATCATAAATGCTGAATGTGTGCAAGAAAAGATGTTGGACCGTAAAATCAATGATCATTTGTGGGGGGAATAGGTGTGAAATAAGGTCAGAATATAATATAACGGAACCTGTTAAAATATTACAGCTTACGAATAATCTCATTTTTCGCTGTTGACAATTGATGCTCCTGCAGATTTGCAAGAGACATAATTCTCATTTCTAAGTCATAGTGTGTAATCATTAATAATTCATTATCATAACAGAGTAGGCGTCAGACTTATGATTCATCCCAATTCCTTATCAAAATGATCAGTCGATCTGTTTCTTTCTCTGGTAAGCACAGCCGCGCATATTTCACCCATGAAATTAGGTGAGGTTTTCCTCGCATCATTTGTTCATGTTATGGAAATCAAATAATATTGCAGCATTCATCTGTACTTTATTTGTGCCCTTCGTTCTGCCCAGTGAGCATGCTTTCAATCATTATCCTAACGACTCTATTTCTTGTTCTAAACGACCGAAAACAACCAATACATTTTCAATGGGTAAAAATTATGATTCCTAAAATTGCGTTTATTAGCGTCCTTCAACTCGGACAGTGCAGTCATCCTCTCTGCGAATGTGTGGGATGCAGAAAATTATACGGTTTGTTTATTTCGTATTCTTCATCAATTTCAAAATTTGCTTTGTTATTTCGCAATGAATGTAGTGATAGAATTCCAATAGCAAAACTCTTCAAATCGATTTTCAAGACAGTTACATCGTTGAAGGTACAAGTCGATTCGCTTACACCGGGGCAGCAATATCGAGTGTATGCCTCCCAATCGATACATATTTCGACCAGTGACTATCCTGGAAATATTGTGATCGAAGGCGCAGACGGAGCTCAATTCACGTTAGATTCAGCCTTATTCAGGATGAATCTTTTTTTTTATATTTTAGTGTAGCATCCATTGCTCAACCGAAGCCGGACACTGGATACATTCTTAGTGAGACGAATATTGTCACTGCTCCTATTACGGTATCCAACCTATCGATAGCCACGACTTCGCAGTGAAACGATTGCATGCAAATTCCATTCTCAGATCTCCGATACGACTAAGCCAGGGAAATACGACAGACCTATGCCGTTTGTGATCTATATCGTGTCTACGAAAAGTGAGAACTTGCCTAATAGAGTTCGAAATACGAGTAATCGTCTCCTCATTTCACACACTCTCTCGACTCTCTGATCGGTGCGAGAGCACGTGAAATGAGGAGATGACTCTTATTTCAAACTCTAGTGCCTAGCAATGGTCAAGGAATGGCCGATCACAATGGAAATATTGCAGTTCCCATCTCTCCTGTCGTTAGTGTGGTGCTGACAGACGGAAATATTGATTCAAGTATTGCCAAGGTGCGGTTTTCTCTTTTTTTTTTGTTGCTACAAGAGACTGAAGAGAGATGATCTGGAAGATGAATGATAACGCATTGAAGTAAATTTCATCAAAAAATTACAGTTGAGTGCTCCCAGTTGCACTGTACTTAGCACCGCGATTAGAATGGAACTAAGTGAAATCGAGACCACATCGGTGAGCGATTACTCATTGGGTATTCAAGACCAATAATTATCATTCATTTCCTTTATACTTTCAGACTGGGTCGATTGAGGTGAAAGTTGCCGGATATGATGCACTCTCACCAGATTACACTGTTTTGACTGTGAGGTAAGTGGAACTGAAAATCACTGATACTCTGCACTTCCGCACTTCTTCCCTCTTCTTTCTCGCTATGTTAATGTCAATGGTCGATGTGCTGAAGTAATGACATGTGATTTTTGGTCTCTGATTGTAATTGCGTCTCGATGAAAAGGTATAATTCCAGGAAGGATGCTGTAGGGAGCAAACTGACTATCGAGGGTCCGATCGCAACTATCCACAACCCGAATGAAACTCCAACTAATTTCACATTCTTTTTGATTCAAAACATTGGTTCGTTGCAACGATTTATTGAAGAGCTAAACCATCAGTCGCGAACTAGATTTGGCTTCATTTTTTGCTCACTTTTGGCTTGAACAGAATTCCTCAGGATGGTACGGCAATCTCTCACCGGGTGCATCGACTGCCTTTCTCTCACAAGGATGGTTGAATGTGAACGAATCATACGATTCTAACAACCCTCACGATTTGGCACCATTCACCAGAGATTACATGTTCGCGAAAAAGGTCTGGTGTAGATATTGATTGCGCTCTCATCAAAGTCATATTTTCAGACTGGCGTTTCGTTCACATCAGTATTTGGCAATTACTTTGCTCCCGATGACTCTTGCGAAATAAGGTGTGCAACAGAAAACGGAATGACGACTCCTTACGAGTTAGTTCATCCTTATCTTCACGTTTATTTTCTTCAATTTTGCTGGGATGAAGAATCCGTCTCATCATAGATCACCGTTGCGATAGTCCATATTGAAGAGACAAACTCTTCATTCCGAAATGTTCACTTTTCAGCTGCGCTCCTTCCATGGAAATTGATCAAATTTTTCCGCATTTTTGCACTAGCATTACCCTCTCAGTTCATTATGAGGGAAGCAAGGACGGACCTCGATTCATGATTCAAGTAGAAACAGGTCAGTCTGACTCATTCTCAACGGGGTCTTCATCGACGATGTTCAGGAGATAATATCGTTCCGACGACAACGACACGTACGACGACTCCTTCTACTTCTAACACTTCTGGTTCCTCGACTACGACACGTACGACGACGTCTTCCTCGTCTACAACTCCTGGTTCTTCGTCGACTACGACTGAATCCATCACTTCACCCACTACCAGTGCCACTAACGGCCATCTCACTGCAAATTTCGTTCTTCTTTTTGCAATCTACTGCACATTGCACATTGGATGGTGAAGAAATTCTCAAATTGCAATGGCCTGATAAAGTGTCTTCTGCTGATTTCGTACTCTTTTTCCTGGCTCTTGAATTTAGGTAGATAGTTATGAATGGAGTATGTTTCTTACCACATCTCTCCCAGTTTCTCTCCTTCCGATGTGTTTTCTTCCATAGACAAATATTTATGTATTTTGTACAAAATAAAGCAACAATGTTTATGCAGTCTCTCTCCTTCGAGATTCTTTGGTGGTCTCTTGAGTAGGGGGGGGGGGGGGGGACAAAGTGAGTATTCAAGTGGGGAGTATGAACCGGGACGAGACAATTCGAGTAGGTACGCGTATCGATGGTATATACTCTCTCTTTCTCTGTGAGGAATGTATGATGGTGCATGTGTGACAAGATAAGGAGTGGGCGGGACTAGCGAGAGATGGGCGGAGTCTGAGAGTGGGCGGGGCTCTATTACTGCTCCTGATCCTCTTCGGCCAGTCGCTGCTCAGCAATCTCAGCGAGGAATCGCTCCAGCTGCTCAGGGTCCTGCTGCAAAGGGGGCGTGGCTTAGAGTGGGCATGGCCTAAAGGGGGCGTGGCTTACCTCTTGTTCCGGCTGCTCCTCTTCGATTTGCTCCTCCTCTTGCTGCAGCTGCTGCAGCACTTGCTGCTCCTCAGGGACTGCCGTAAGGGCGAAATGGACGATCTGGGCCGAATCACGTACGGCATTCGTCACGTTCACCTCAACATCCATCATTTAAAACCCGGTCCGGCATTCCTAAAACCCGGTTCAAATCATTTCCCGGTTCTCACCTTCTTGGAGGCGGGCTCGTATCCGTCGGCCTCGACGATGACTTCGTACTGGCCGGCAGGCAGCAGACGGAAGTACTCCCCGGCAAAGCCTAAACGACGGTTGTCAAGCAATTACCGGCTCCGGTCATCCCATTTCCCGGCTCTTCAGTATCTACTCACTGGTCGTGACGGGATGCTTGATCGGGTTGGTCTCGGTCGCGTTCTTAATCCATACGGTAGCCTCCTGTAGAGATCAAAGATCATCTTTCTCAAAGATCAAAGATCAATCTCACTCACCTTCACGGGTTCTCCGGTCTCTCCGTCGATGACGAGTCCCTTGATGCCGGAATGGATCTGCAAAACAATTTCCGGTTTCGGGATGAGAACCGGATACGCATCCGGAAATTAGGATGCAAAACTGACTCTCCACATGAACTCCATGAGCGCCTTCTTGTTGTCCTCCCACAGCGAGGGCAGCTCTGCAAATTTTTGAATTTTGAATTTCGCGCTTCTCTCAATTTCAAATTTCTAGCGGGATACTCACGAGATCCTTCGGGGAACTTGCTGCATGAGAGCTCGAGCGTGATCTCCATTGCATTCGTCGCGAGGTAGTTGAAGTCCTGAGAAGAAAGGATTACGGTAGGGTACGGTAGTCAATTATTGATTACCTGCATGCCTCCGGCGACCGAGTACCACTTGGCTCCGTTGGTGATGCCTCCTGAACAGATAATGGTTGGAGAAAAGTCAGTAATCGATTGGGAGTTAGTTGACTACCGTACCCTGTCGGGCGAAGTTGTCGGCGGCCGATCCGTCGCACGGTGCGTGGTCGTTCTTGGACATGTGAGCGTGCGCGCCGGAGTAGGTCTGGGCGAGCCAACTGCAGAGGGATACGGTAGGTCACGATGATGATCGATCGCAAACTGACCGGAAAGTGCCATCATCGGGACTCTTTGCGTAGACGGACTCGGTGCCCTCAGCGGTGTCGAACGGGTAGTTGGCAACGAGGTCTCCTGAGAGGAAAAGGGGGTTACGGTAGCTGGAAATTTGCCAGATCTTACCCTCGTGGAGATTGGCGGACAGCACGAACGGCTGCGAGAGGATCCAGCGACCGACGGCGATCGTCTGACAATGAGATAATTCAAATTTTGAATTCGCGCCTTTATCATAAGCTTCTTGAAGTCTCTTCACAAAATAACAGGATTTTTTTAGATTCGAGAAGTTCCGGCGCCAAATCAAAAAAATTCAAACCTCCGGCTGGCGGTCCTTGTCGTCGGCGAAGAGCTCGAGCAGATGGTCGTAGCGGGGGATCTGAGGGGGTACGGTAATCGATCGATAAATGGTGCTACCGTATACCTTGAGCTTCTCGACCTCGTAGAAGATCGCGTCGAGATCCGGGAAGTCCCTGTTCAGATCGACGTTGTTCGCGTTCGAGCGACCCGTGAGCCAGCCACGATCGGCGGGGGCCTGAACTTTGAATCTCCCGCTCTGGCACCGTGCGAACACGTATCGCTGTCGAATTTTGCATTAGACTTCAAAGCCTAGATGATTATGCCGGGAATTCAAATGTTACCGTAGCGATGGCCTTCTCGAATCCGTCCGGGTTCATCGAGGCGAGAATGTGGATGGAGGTCGAGTTGAGCAGCGACATCACGTCCTTGTCCTGAAAATTCAAAATCTATGATTTCGCGCCATCACTTTTACCAATTAAAAAAGTCTCCACACAAATCGACCAAGTTTTCAATAATTCCGAAATGAAGGGCGGGAATTCAAAATCGAATTCAAACCTTGGAGACGAATCCCTCGCAGAGATGATCGGCCAGATGGATGAGCAGCTCGCGACCGAGAGGCTCGTTACCGTGCATGTTACCGACGTACTTCATCTCGGGCTTCACTGCAAGATGGGTGATCTTTGATCTCTGTAGTTTGATCTTTGATCTTTGATCCCTTACGAATATCGTGGTCCATGGGCGTGGTGGAGAAGTGAATGACGACGAGGTCGCGTCCCTCCACTGACTTGCCGATCGTGTAGAGATGAGAGACCTGAAGAGTATGATAGAGATCAAACATCAAAGATCACACTAGTTTCCAAGTCCTGAGTGGTTTCGCTGTTTCTGACATGTCTGAGTGACCTCCCTCAAGATTGATTGTGTCTAGACTAGAAAAAGATTTGTCTTCATTTTTCTCCCCTCGAAAGTCAGAAATAAATGGGGATGTCTCAGGCTCTGCAACACCTCCGCAATCTCAAATTTCTTAGAGAGAATAGAAATACATCTCTCTTTTCTCGAGAGTAAATTGTTGGGCTCAGCCCCCATTCATGGAATGCCCGTTATTCGTGGTGAAGAGGGGGTGTGGGAAACAAGTGTATCGATTCAGAATGCTCTCTTCTCTGTCAGACATCCTCTCGAACGATGAGAGGGGCTTCATCAAGTGAGAAGGGAAGGGATGAGACGACCGGAAGCTCTCAAGGATTCACAGAAAAGGAGGATCATGAATCTTTGAGTGGAACCCCATGAATGCACTCATTAGTGTCAGGTGCGATGTTTTCTGACAATGAGTCAGTCCTTTGTTAGGTGTGAATGGAGGTCTATGCAGCAAGCACAGTCACTGGTAGGAAAAGAGGGATGAAAAGGAGAAGAAGAAGTGGGAAAGGAAAGTCGTCTCCAAGCTGTCATGCTTCACTTGACAGAAGAGACTACGTCGACTAGGAATGGATACATAGGGGAGATATTCGTCATTTCGCTGCCCCTCAATCGATACATTTCAATTATGTTTCTCCGAGTGAGATGCATTGGATAGGTCATGGGGGATGTTTCTTCAGTGGATTCTGGACCTCATTATCCCTAGTAGCTCTTTCCCCTCCCCCTCCCCAATATTCGATTCACTTCCTTCTCTCGTCTCATGAAAAGCATACATTTTTCCGCCCACTCTCTCGTTTTCTCGTGGTCTCTTACTTTCTCTGGCGAGATTAATGGAGAGTGCATCAATCCTTTCCCATTTCTCGGAATGTGGGCTCTTTCTCCATAAAATACGGCTGCCACCGCTGGAATTTCATTGAGAAACGGGAGAGAAAATGAGCGGGTTGAGAATGAGAAATCTCTATTTTTTCGAGATTCCAATAACATTTCTCATATCTACATTCTTTCCTACCCGGCAGGTGAAATCATTTCCAGCGGGGATACTGTATCTCATTATTTCTAGATTTGAAGAGATAGAACATCGGATAACTTCAAGAAAGGACATGATAATAGCCTATCATAGATCAATTTCAAGAATAGCAAAAATCACCCCACGGCCCTCTTGGGATTTGCTAAACGGCTAAATACCATATTGAATCGAGATTGTCATCGCATTCCCCTTTTCAGCATTTCGTCGTCAGAAGTACGTGTTTCCTTTTTCAGCCCAGCATCATTTCGTCTAACCGACGAGATAGCACATGAAATCGAGAGAGACAACCCATCCCTTTTCGTCAGACATTGTCATCACTTATCAGTCAGCGTGCTATCATGTGTTTGGTCGACCCGCGCGCGTCAAAGGAATCTATGAAAGAAACAGCCCGTTCATAGAACCTTCATCGATTCTGCATTTCCTCTCTCTCAAGTATTCCCTCGTTTTCTCGGCACTCACTCAGGATATCAGACGAGAGACTGCATAACGAGAGCCAAGGGGGGGGGGGGGGGAAGAGGGGAGATACAGTAGCCGACCATTTACCCGCCCCCGGGCTTGGAGGGATACGGTAGCATCATCTAGGGTACGGTAATGAGGGAGGAAATCCCGCGGGTCTGGAACCTGGGGCGTGGGAGCGCGAAAAAACAGAATGACGTCACGCATAAAAAGCGCCCCCGGAAGTCTCAAAAGAGGCTCCCACTTTGGGGGGAAATGAGGAGGATTACGGTAGGTGTAATTGCTCTTTGAATTAGATCGAGATACGGTAGGCGATTGGGGGAAAATCGATCGTAATCACTTACATCGGGGCATTTCTCGTTGATGTCGATGAGCTTGCGTGTGAGTTGTTCGTGATTGTGATAGGAGGACCACTCATCAGTGGCTAGAGAGAGAGGGGAGAGAATGGCCAGAAGGCCGACTACGACGAGGACGACCATCCAAGATGGACGTCAACGACGAGAAATGAGGAGGAGGAGCGACCAAGGAGAAGAGAGAAAAGAAGACAGAAAAGGAGAGAGGGAAATCGATGAGAAGCTGAAGGCAGGCTGAAATCGCATTGCGTGGGCAAATTTTGTCCCGGCGCGAATTTTAGCATACGGTAGAAAATTTGTAGTTTGTAGTCGAATTCCCCATGACTTTATCGACGTTTCCGGCCGCTTTATCTTATTCGATTTATTATTATTTTGTTAGGAGCCGATCCGCGTAACATCGGGGAACCGAATGTTCAATGATGGGAGATTATTGGATTCACACTACTTGAGTTTCAAGGAAATGCGCTATGCAAGTGCTCGTGGTCACTTTTTTCCAATACTTCTAGCTGTTCCACCTGTTTGAATGTTGTTCAATATCTTATCAGAAGCTCTGGGACAAGCGGTAGAATAGGTTTAACCATAACATTTATCAAAACGGCTTTTAAAACTTGTGTTACGGACTGCTGGTTAATTGATTCTCGATTCAATCTTCCTATCTCTATTTCCGTTATAACTACATTCGTTGCTTATTGTTGTTCTTAATTCGATCAATTGTTTGAGGGATAAGCAGCGGAGTAGGTTAGCTGTACTATAAACAAACTGCGTGAGGGAATGCACAACTTTAGTTTCGGAAATCATGTTCACATGTCTTTCCCCCTCAATTTACTTTCGTTTCGTTTAACCCTTTATAAATCTTTTTCTTCTTCAGTAAAACGGAGCGACAATGGCGGCCGGACAGTCAGTTCAGGTAATTTAAATTGTCAATTTTCAAAATAGAGGCCGAAATCCTTCACACGCCTTTAGTTATCATGAGAGAACTACATACTCTACTTCTTGCCTCGACTTGCTTCTTTCATGTTATTTTTCTCACGTATTATCAACTTCAGATCCACGATGTCTGGGCGTCCAACGTCGAAGACGAATTCAACAAGATGCGCAGTCTAATCAAAGACTACCCGTAAGTCTGTCCATTCGTATGATCTATATTGCTTGTTATAAAAGAGAACAGGGCTTACTCTATAATTACTCCCTTTTCAACTAGCCCAACTACTCAAGTAATGATGTCAATAATTCAGATACGTCGCTATGGACACGGAATTCCCCGGAGTTGTCGCAACGCCACTCGGACAATTCAAGAGCAAGGTTAGTGTCATTTCCAATAGTTTTGGGTGAAAAAAGTCATAACTTTGACCTTGCCGCTTGCAATCATGGCAATTATTCGAATATTGCAGGAAGACTTCAATTACCAACAGGTCTCCTGCAACGTGAACATGCTCAAGCTTATACAGGTATGCTTTGTCATAAGTTGTTGTTGCTCATCAAATTTAAAACGATTTTTCGTATTCAAAGGGAAAAATCTCAGGTCGGCTTCGCACTAGTGAATGACAAAGGCGAGCTGCCTCCCTCTGGAGATGTATGGCAATTCAATTTCATGTTCTCACTCGGTGAGGACATGTTCTCACAGGTGGGAAATCTCTTGGAGCACCGTATTTCCGTGGCCGGGCTTGATAATTTGATGAGATTGTAACTTTTCGTCTGTATCTCTTGCTCAATGAAACAAGTGACAGTAATGAAGAAGCCGTTTTTGATATTTTACTCTTCTTCAATTTCCGCTTCTTGTAGGAAAGTGTGGACATGTTGCGGCATGCTGGAATAGACTTCGATCGACTGCAGACGGATGGAATATCCACCGATGTCTTCGGAGAACTTCTTACCACCTCCGGTTAGTGGATTTGTTTTTACTTTTTAACATTTTGCGAGCCATCACGATTGTAGGTATCACGACATGATTTAGAATCACGAAGGAACATGTTTAACCTATTTTCACTCAATTTCTAACTGTTGATACTTTGTTGCTCGGAATATTTGTTTAATCTCTCGTGCTAGAACAACATTCTAGAAATGTAAGCTATGTCACTCTAAAATGGATATTTGTGCAGGTCTGATCGTGGATGACCGTATCACGTGGATCACATTCTCTGCTGGATACGACTTCGGTTACCTATTCAGGACGATCACCCTCAAGGAGCTGCCCAGAGAGGTATCACAGAGGTCAAATACCCCTCCCGAAAGGACCTATGCATGCCACATTTTTAGTCCAATTTGAACAAAAAATAGAGAAATGCATTCCACCATTCCACGAAATCAGTGTAGAATACCCGAATCCTAGCCTCATCATGCCCAAAAATTCGGAAAAGCACACCACATTTTGAGTATTATAACCTGATTATTTGACCCCTGGGTATGCAAAATATCGAGTATTCTTCGTTACATTGTTAGTTCATATGTCCACATGCATTTTATCTGATTGTGAAACACGAGATCGAATTTGGTTTAAAAAATAGTGAAGTTTGGCATTTTCTACTATAATCGTGTCTTTACCGCTTCCACAAATATTGAGCACTGTTCAGGAGACTAACTTCTTCAACTACCATCGACTGCTCTTTCCCAAGTCGTACGATGTCAAGTTGCTACTCAGGTATTAGTTTGCTAAAAAAATATTTTTATGACATTTGTCGTCCTCGTAATTGAGGTTATTTTATCATTCCCTCATGAAATTTCATATTCGCTGTTTAAAATGGGAATCTCTATGATTGCAGGATGCCCGGATGCCAAGCAGCCAAACTGAAGGGAGGACTGCAGGAAATCGCCGACCAATTGGATGTGAAGAGAATAGGACAGAGACACCAGGTCATATTTCATTATCCCTAGGCAATAGCCGCAAACCAACCACCTAGTTTACGTTCACATGTGTTTGCTTCGTTTGCATGCCATCTGCCAGCATAGCTTTGTGGTTAGAGCACTTGCCCTGTGAACGTGAGGTGGTTGGTTCGACTCCCCCTGGGTGCAGTTTGCAAAAATAGTCTTTGCGATGTGCTTATCACCGCATCCAACACTATGTCGGATCGGACATTTACACATCGGAGAATGAAGTGAGTCCTCATTATCTCGTAGTCATCTATGGCTTCGCGAGTGTCCGGACTAATACATATTATTTTGACTTACGCTATTTCGTTTTGAGATATGAATATTTTTGTTAGTTTATTTTATAAATTCTAGGCTGGTTCGGACGCCCTCTTGACAGCGCAGACTTTCTTCAAGATCAAGCAGCAGTTCTTCCAGGATAGTTGGGATAAGGTACGCACAACATTAATATCTTTTGAATTTTTTTTCATAAATGTTACATAAAACAGCACTCAAGTGCCTTTTTGTATACAAAATAGTTTCTGGTCCAAGGTTCTCGAATCATTCCTGCAAACAAATCAGCTATGTGCAACACTGAAGCTTTTATAGCTTTTGTTATATTTCCATTCTCAGATCGCTCAAATCACCTCTGGCCATCTCTTCGGTCTCGGTAATTCTCTCTCGATCTCTCATTCCGCCCATCTGTTGGAAGAACTCGCAAAGGAGCAACAGATGTCTGTCTTAGGCTGAACAAGTTCCCATTCTTGCCATTCACACTAGCTCCGTCCCCATCTCCCCTTTCCCTTTCCATACTAGTCCGACGCATCTTTCTGGATTGCGACTATCCTACCATAGCGATGTGCATGCCTTCCATTTGATCTCCTGTATCGTCGATACCGTATCCCCTACCGTAACCCCGCCCACTCGATCGAAATGTACACTGTATTCTGCAATCGATTCCCGAGGGCTGTCGATTGAAAGTTGTTCCAACTTTGTTGTATATTGGACCGTCTTTTCTTTTGTTTTTTTTCTTGCGCGCCATTTAGTCTTTTTTCGCCTCGTAATGTGTATTTCAAAAAAAAATCTCTGAATCTGTGCATATTCCTATAGTAGGTGACAGATGTCGAGTAGTTCTAACACCATTCCCTTTATTTGCTTCGTCTTTTCTTTGTCTCCTTTTTCATCTTTATTTTTCGTGTGCATTTGCTCTGAGTGAATCGAGTCAAGCTTTCAAACTAGCTGCCGATTCCAAATATATAATGATGTGCATAAACTATTTTTAAAATTATAACATAATTGAGACTAATGCAACATCCGTATGTCTCGGTGTACTCTATCTAATAGAATGGAGAGTGGTGGAATAAAATGGGAGAGTAGGGGTGATTGGGATTACGGTAATGAATCAATTGATTCCAGTTGTCGAAATGCCGCAGAAGGAGGATAACAAGACGCGAAAGCGTAAGGGAAAGGATATCGATCAGATCCATGAGGATCTTCAGCCTGAGAAGGCTGCCAAACTCATGAATCAAGAGGTATGAGGGAATATTTTAAATTACAATTTGCTTTATTCGTTTTGGAGTAGGTGTGTGAAATCAAGCAAATTTAGAGCATCCTGGGAAATTGATACTCTGGAGAATTTGTGTTTCACCTTTAACTCTAGGCAGATCCCAAAATATGTAGTCGCTGACACGATAACACTCATTTTGAAAATATAGCTTTCTTTTTATACTTGCGCAAGTTGTTTTTCACTATCTCTATGATTGCCTTTTTGAGGTGGACCTCGACATTCCTGGTGACGCGCTGCACTACTGTATCGAGTGCAATCGATACTTTGTCGATGAAGTGACGAAGAAAGTGCACGACAAGAGCAAGGTAAAGGGGTGGTACGGTAGCAAAGGATCCTGTAGACGATTCATAACGGAGTATTGTTGTTCTCGGAGAAGTAGGCAGATAGGATCTGAAGAGCATGGGAAAATTTTCCACTTCGAGGGTACTTTCTTGACAATTAATTAACACTATGAGTGGTGATGGATTACGGTAGCTGATTGTAGCTGATCTGATTGTAAAATGAAATAAATGTCGTCATTTGAGGTGCACAAGAAGCGACTGAAGGAGCTCAAGGAGGTGCCCTACTCACAGAAGGTTCGATTTTACCTTGTTGAAAACGTTTCTTGTTTCACCAGTTAGCCTTAGTGAGTAGGCTCATGTCGTTAGTGATCACTTTGCACCCAATCGTAGCAGACACTCAACAAAAATTATGTTCGTGATTGAAACTGGTCGAGTTTTCAGCTGATAGCATTAGTAGGTTTTAGAAAATCTAGAAAAAATAAGATATATCTCCCGTGAGTTTGACGTTTCCCTGCTCGGTCTGTCTTTTTGTGAACTTCTTTTCATCCAATGTTTGCTCTTCATCTATCCAAGAGGTTTGATCTCCCTTCCTGAAAATTGTAGAGCTGATTTTCCCAATTATAATTAGTTTATTTCAGGAAGCAGAGGCGGCTGGCGGTCTGGGAATCTTCCCGCACATCAAGAACCGACCCACGGCAGCGAAACCCGATGAACCACTCATCGGATAGACTCTGCCCCCTTCCAGACCACGCCCCTTTTCGAATAGACCCCGCCCACTGTCCCCACTCCATCATATGGGTAGTTTGCTCGTTCACTGTTATCACTCGTTGTTGTTGTTTCATTGTTGAATTTGTTTGTAAACCCTTTTTGGTAGTTTGAATGTTTCGATGAACATGCGTGGGGTTTGTTAGAGGGCGAGTATAGGGAGAAAGGGGAAGCGAGGGGGCTTTAGTGCACTTTCCCTTACTTGGACTCCCCAATCGTTGAGAGGAAGGGAGACACGACCTTTCTCACAAGTCCTTTCCTTTCCTTTCCTATTCTGTCCCACTTCCGTCTCTCATTTGTTCACTTTGAAATCCGCCGATAAAATCACATTTTTTTCAACCCACGACTCGATGTTGTGATGTGTGAGTGAACAGTTGGTTAGACTACGCGAGTATCTGATTGAGAGAGGGGAAGGAACGGGGGTAGATAAAGGGGCCAACTGACCAATGACTCTAGTCATGCGACCACTGCGACTGCTCGCTCGATTGGAGCTAAGAAGAGCAGTGAGCAGCACACCAGCTGAGGCTGCTGTTGCTGCAGCAGCTGCAGCCACTCCATCGACTGCAGCTGCGACACCATCGGTCGCACGACTGAGGAGCATGTATGAAGCAGCGAGGAAGTGAGTCGGATTGCTGAGATGATATCGATGTTTGTATTAGGATTGATTGTAATGATCTGATCTTGTATAATTTTGAAGCTTCAAACAGCGTAGAAAAAACGACTGATTTGATCGACGTTTGACAGAGGGCCTGATATTCGAAGAGTCTAAATGATATTTAAGGGTGCCTCTTCGTGTTGGTTAGGTTACAATAGGCTGGAAGTCCTTCAATTGTCTAGTTTCACTTCCTTCTTTCAGAGACGCGGTATCTCGATCGGGTGTCTGCCCACGAGTTGACCCGAGGGCAGTATTCGTCAACAATGACCTCGATCTGAGCAGAATACAGGTGAATATAGCTGTATAGGGGAGTATTGGGTTGTGTATTACGCTTACGACTGATGCTCATATCGAATTGGACACTTTTGGCAGCGTATGTAGATGAGGTGAAACGAAGGAGTGTCGGGTTCATGAAAGAACCAACTTCAGAGGGAAAATCGACTTGAGTGACTGGATGAGGGTTGAGAATTGAATATGGATTAGTTTGACTAATTAGACTAATTATCATATCTAATTGCAGGTGTACGGTTTCGACTACGATTACACACTGGCAGTGTACACAAGGGAACTGAATCCACTCATTTATCGATTGGCACTCAAGAGACTCGTCGAACACTACAATGTGGGTTACGGTAGAAATTATCGATTAACAGGATTACTGCATCATATTTTCTCTTTAAATTTCTGTTCCCGATGAACCTGGCTATCTCGTGTTTTATCAATCTCACTGTGTACAGTAGCCTCTTTATCTGGGTTACGGTCAGAGATCAAATACCCCTCCCGAAAGTTCATATGCATGCCACATTTTGAGGCCAATTTGAACAAAAAAATAGAGAAAAGCATACCACAATTTCACGGAAACAGTGAAAATTAGCCGAAACCTAACCACCGCATGCCCCAAAACCTTCAAAAATTTTAAAAGCACACCACATTTTAAGTTTCATAACATGAATATTTGACCTCTGGTTACGGTAATCATTGATTTTTCTTCCAGTATCCTCGCGAGCTCGCATCCATTCCCTACGACGATTCATTCGCCATTCGAGGTCTTCACTTCGACGTCGCCAAGTGTTGCCTTCTGAAAGTCGATGCATTCTCGCAGATACAGAGGGGTACGGTGGGGAATTACGGTGGCGACATCATTATGTAAATGGAACTTGTTGTCAATTTGTGGTCAGAGAAGATGGTCGTATCAACAAGAGAGCTTTTCCTGTCTTATCGTCTCTACTTGAAACGTGAATTCAAATGTTTTGTTCACCCACTATTGTAATTTATAGAACCAACAGACCCTGCTCATTATTGATTACTGGAATGGTTCAATATTCAAGTAACGAAGTCCATTGCAGGGACGGTTCATCGTGGACGACGAAAGCTCAGTGATGAGGAGGTCAGCTTATTTGATTTTTACCAGTCATACGAGAAATCCAATCGGCACGGACGAAATGTCCCAGTTATGTGCGTTTATCGAAACGAGTATTTGTCGGATGAATGGGTTACGCAATTTCTCCGGGTTGGCTGATTTGTTTAAAAATCACTGGCTTGTAATGTTTTTGAAGCAATGCGAGGCAATGAATGTTGGCGATGTAATCACAACTTGAATGAGGGAATATCAGGTCATGAACACTGGCCTAGCAGTGATCTACCACAGGACGCAAGTGCCTTGATTAACGGGATGACATTTACCTTGACCTTTACCTTTATCAGGTCCGATCTCTCTACGGTGGTTTCTCTCTTCCGGACGCTGCCGGGCGTGCGTTCCCTCAATTAATCGACCTCTTCTCCCTGCCGTGGGCCGGTCAGTCATGTGGTCTTTGATCTCTAAAAAAAATCTATGGAAAGAACTCGTCTGTTTTTGTTTTATGTAATTTTCAATACCCGCTAGTTCGGTGTTGTATGCACGATAGGAAGCCTTGACAATGACTTTAGAGGGCGCTATATAGATGGTTTGTTATTATCCCAAAAATAATTTATATTTGCGTTTGGGCATGGTGCGTTTCTCATTATCGATTGTTCAAGGTTTTCTTCTCAAGCAACTATATAAAAAAACTTTTTAAATATTTGCAGGATTGCTCGCGACGACAGTACAGTACTTCGACGACAAATCGATCGAATTCGACCCTCCAGTGCTATACCAAGATGTGGCTGTGAGTGAGACTTGATCTTTGGTCTATGGATATAAATTAGTGTTTTTCAAGTTTGAAATGACCCGTAATTGTGAAAGCGAGCTTGACTGGGTTATGAGCACAGTCTGAAACGCAAATTTTCCGTGTTACCAAAATCAAGCTTTCAGTTGTAGCCAAGAATAGGCATTCGGTTCTGTATAGCTATTGATGTCATAATTTAAAATTATAGGCGTGCTGTAGGATACGGTAGATTGATTACTGAATACTATAATAATAATAATTTATCTACGCCCGAGGCGCGACGGCATTAATGGTAACATATGAGGTGGATAACTGGAGGTGGGGGGGGGCTCTCCTGTATTAGGGGAGTTTGGAAAGGTTATGGTATATATGTTGATAGTTGATCTTTGATTTTTGCAGGACAGTGTGGGTCACGTGCACATCTCGGGTGAACTCTATCGGACGGTACAGGCGGATATGGAGAGATACGTGCACAAGAATGGAGGTGAGGGGGCAACTGGGTTCATTTGTGTTTCACGAATGGGTCAAATGCAGTCATGGTGGGAAATACGCATTACGATCTGGCCCTTGTAGACATTACCAGTAATATTGAAAGTCGAGATTCTGGTTAGTAGAATTGGAAGGATTGGTGTTTCGAACAGAGCTTAACTGGTGTTGGTAAAAAGCAATGCAATCGTTCTTCGTTCGGTAGCCAATAACACTATTCCAAAATCCCCTTCCTCATTGCAGGTCTCGGCGAGTATCTGGAGAAGTTGGTGCGTGACGATCGACAGCTCTTCATGGTCACCAATTCACCGTTCGAATTCATGTGAGTGGATGGGGAAGGTGACGTCATTTTGAAAAGATAGGGAAGTCTATTAGTGCTGCGAGGGGAGGGCAGTGGGATTGATAATCATCTTCAACAGAGAATGGAAAGATCCAGGTGAATTGAGTGTGTGTGAGTGAGATACAATTGGAGGGGACGTTAGAAATCAGTAGGACGGGGATTTGTTTGATTTGACAAAATGATATAGAGCTCATGAAACATTTTGGAGTACAATGTTCAATCCTAGTCAAATGTGAAAACCAGGTGATTTGATAATGCCTGGGTGGGGGATAAGTGTGAGGAGGTATGTTATCAATAATACGAGTCAGATGTATAGACTAGAAATAAAATACGATGCACAAACCTTGTCTCGATTACGGTAATCGACGAATAACGTCCTCTTCGCAGGAATCGTGGAATGGAGTACATGTTGGGCAGTGGATGGCGAGATCTCTTCTCCCATGTTGTCGTGTCGGTGAGTCTTGAATTATTGGTTTTGATTGTATAAGAAGTGACAACGCAGGATTGAGTTTCCCGCCCACCTTGGTAGATGAGGGGATGGTGAAACCGATGTGTGACTGCTTGCAAAATTTGTCTTGCTCCATTTCTTTCTGATTATTTGCGATTTGATTATTTGAATTGGATTGAATTCACAATTCGAATCATAGGATTACTGCTGATCAGACCATAATGTGTGTAAATATATTGAATTTTAACTTTATATTTCCAGGCAAAGAAGCCGGCATTCTTCTCCGGCAATGCTCCCTTCCGTCTATACGATGAGAAGAGTGGGAAACTGAGCTATGAGAAAGTGACCAAGATGGAGAAGGGACGAGTCTACTCGGGGGTACGGTAAATTTGATTGGTATTGATTACGGTAGCTCGAATCGATCGATTGCAGGGTAACATAGACGAGTTGTCGCTGCGGGCCGGGTTTGGCTCGAAGGGAGTACTGTACTTTGGCGATCACATCTACACGGACCTCGCCGATCCCATGCTCAGGTATGATTTTTGTTTCTCGAGGGAAGGGTGAGAGAATTAGCGGCTGTGTGTTCGACCAGTTTCATGAGCACCGTGAAACATGAATGGTGCGCTTGAGCAATTCCTTGAACTTGATGAAATTTGAGAAATTCTCTCTGTCCAGAGGTTGTGTCTAATGAGTTTCAAGGGATCAACTCGCATTACGTACTGTTACGCTTCTGAAATCTTCTGACTACTGTAGATTACCGTAATCAGTCTAACCCTTCAGACTCGGTTGGGGCACGGCTGCAATCGTTCCCGAGCTAGCGAGAGAAATAAGGAGCCAGAATGGAGATTTCTACCAGAAGGTCAGTTCGTACATCGAATAGAAAAGTGCGCGAATTTGAAGCAATCACAACTAGGCGCACTGATGTTTCACAGACGAATTGAATTCGTGGCATCCGCATTGTAGCCAATAAGTAATCGTTATCGTTTATAAAAAAAAAGACATTACCAGGATCTATTTTGTAGTATCCATCGTATTATCTTTTTCATCTACTTTATTTTAGTTAACTAATTACATATAAAATTTGCAGGGTATAATGTGGCTGGAGACGCTGACCCTTCTGATTGAGAGGGAGAGAACGGGCACACGAGGAGATAGAGAAGCAGAGCAATTGATACACGAATGGATGGATGAAAGGGCAAAGATACGGTAAGTGGAGGGTGTGGTAGGGGATTGTGGGAGAGGCACAACAAGAGATTTATCAATGGGATGAGATGGCGATCGCACTTGAGGAAATGACGAAACGAGATACCCACTTGTGAGATTAGTTAAAATCCTTATGGATTATCTTGGGAATGTGATGGATACTAAAATATTTTTGTTCGTTGTTAAAATAGAATTCTACTTGATATTATGCTTGCAACGAATTGTTTGCATAAGGCTAACTTGTGAAACGCAACACTTACAAGTTTGAGATTGGGATGAAATGCTTACTTTTCTGCAATGACTGATATCGGGGATGTTAATACAAGCACGGGGTCAATTGCCGGAGGTGCCGGAGGATGAATAAGTTCTCCCATGCAGTGAGCAAGTGAAGGCGATCTTCAACCCCCACTTCGGTTCTCTCTTCCGCACGTATCATCAGATGACATTCTTCAGTCGACGATTGTGCAGGTGAGAGGAATGTAATATTTGTTGTCTGATCGAGAATGTTTTCTTTTGATTCGGGAATACTATTGACAATTTGTGAATATGATGGACTAGATCAGTTTATGAAGCACGATACATCCATGTAGTGAAATGGACTCAGTAATTTGAACTTTTCAAATTGGTTCTGGCAAGCCGGTGTTGTGTTTCTTTGCATGGTCTAATGGACCATATTGTTTCCCTTATTAATGCTGCTGAAGCAGAATAGTGCAAAATAAAATAGTGATATTTTTGGCATTCTCTGCAGACTGGCTGACATCTACACTTCCCGTCTGCCCAATCTGCTCAAGTACGAGACAGAACACGCATTCTTCCCACGAAGGTATTATTCGTTGATCTTTGATCTCTGTAGTCTGATCTCAGTATAGTTTTACATCTTTCCCTTCCAGAAACGCACTTCCGCACGAGAACTTCAACGCGGTGCCCACAGAATCGAGCAAAATGGTGGGGCAGATCGTCGATTGCCACGAATGTCAGAAGGGTACGATAGGCACACCCGGGAATCCCATCGCCAACTGATTTCATTTAGCGTTGAGTTGTTGATTATCACTGTAGGATAGTTTTATTGTAGTCATAAACACTAATCACAATTCCCTTCTCTGGTTCGTACGGTTGTAGATCCACTAGTAGAATAACATTGCTTGTGCCAAAAGGAATAATTATTTGTAGTCAAGTTCGGTGCTTCTCACTTTCTTCATAAAATCAATGTATTGTAATTGTAACAGACATAATTTGCTTCGATGAACGATTTATTTCTTCCACATGTTTGTAACCAATCTGTAGTAAGAGTAACTGTTAAAAGGGAGACTGCAGAGTAATAGTCTGATCTTACGATTATAATAAGTATGCAATCGGGGAGGAATATGAACGAATGCTAAAGTATTGCTTACGGGTTTGGAACGGACTAACAAGGAGGGTAAACATTCATAATAAGCAACGAAAAACACAAGAATAATTGATTTGAAGGGGAATAATCAACTTAATATCCATATCCGTAGCCATATCCGGCGGGAGGAGGAGGAGGCGGGATGGGACCGGGTGGGGGCGGAGCCATACCCGTACGACTCGCTCCAGGTACCAGGGGTACGGTAGCGTGACGGGCATCGGGGAAGAGATCGTGGTAGGAGGGAGCGGGTACGTAGTTCGCTGTGATCACCTGCAAATAATATTAATTTGTACAATTTGCGTGTGATCGATCAGATAATGGCGACTCAAGCAAGACATAAGAAATGACTGAAACTCAATCTCACCTTGCCCGAGAACCATCGACCGTGGAGCGAGTTGACACTCTTGTACGCGACCGACACCGTCGGGCACTTGACGTACACGTTGCCCTGCAAAACGATGCTTATTACCAAATACAAAGATCAAAGATCAAGCTGCAACCTACAAAATTCCACCCACCTGTGCGGATGCCTGGTCGACGTAGACGTGGAGGGCGCCGCCGTTCTTGTGGCACTCCTCGATCACATCCTCCTGCAAAGAGATCAATGATCAACCATGGATCACGAACACAGATCAAACTACAAACTACCAACTACAAAACACAAATTCACTTACCCTGACGTCATCGGCCCATCCGGCCTCGTTCTCCTTCGATGGATCGAACATGTTCGACAGCATGAAGCAGGCTGTCGCGATCGCCGGAATTTCCTGAAGGGAACAAATGATTATTTTATTGATACACTGGTAATTTTACATAGCGGCGGGAAAAAAATCAATTATTAATTGTGCGTTTACAGTACCTCAGCGGGAGCTGCAGCGGTGGGCGCCGTGGGCATGCTGACTCCTCCCGATGCGGCCAACTTGGCCATTAACTGAATGCGACCGCCCTGGCCGAGGGAGAT
This sequence comes from Pristionchus arcanus, assembly GCA_900490705.1. Lineage (NCBI taxonomy): Eukaryota > Metazoa > Nematoda > Chromadorea > Rhabditida > Neodiplogasteridae > Pristionchus > Pristionchus arcanus. The sequence goes on along the minus strand of LS488684.1, from coordinate 26,333 downwards.
GCCCGTCTGTAAGAGAAAGATAAGTTCAATCAGCCAAATTATTCGCTCTAACGCAAGAGCACAGCTTAAAATTTGAGAAAGGATGAAAAGGGATTGTCCTACGAAACACTAATACCCCTATGCCAAATACCACCCCTCCCTCTCACCTTATCCTCAGCGATCGTCTCCATATTGGGTCCTCTGATGGCCGAGCGAGCATCGTCCTCGTCGAGGAATGTCACCTGAATGGGAATTAGTATTATTTTCAACTTCATGCATTTGCAAAATCGTCCAAAGCAGCATGTGCAGTTATTGAGTAGTTTGTAAGACGCAAATGCAATTGGGTGATATTGATCGTATTCTCAATTTCAATTCCATGTCATCGCCAAATCGTTCACAATGGCCAACACATGTCTTGTAAGATTCGTGAAACAGAAAAGTGAGGAGGAACTACAATATTCGAAACGCCAAAAATGCGCACCCTGATGGCTCTTCCTGCCAGATCGAATCCGTTCAGCTGCTCCATTGCCTTCTGCGCGTCCTCCGCATGACGGAACTGCAATCATACAAAATATAATTTGAATCGATTTTACAAAGTAAAAATGAGAAAAGGCTAACCGTGGCAACAGCGGTTCCGGTGCTCTTGCCCGCAGAGTCCTTGGCGAGCTCGACCTGAAAGAGAATACGTTGCAATTTATTATCGAATATCAGCATGAGCGATTTTTATTAGTTCCACCAGATGCGCGAGACATATTAATCGGCAAAGAATGTGTACCTTATTGCAACTTCATGAAACATAAATTTCCTAGTCGAAATTTGAAAAGTTTAGAAATGTAAATATATAAATTATCTTTCGTACCTTCTCGAGTCTTCCGAATGGATCGAGGATGCCTGCAAGCATGTCCTCATCAATGTCCGGATGGAGGGACGTCACGGACAGCTTCACCGGCTAAAACATACATAATTATTGATTTGATAAATAGAAACACCAGTTCAAAAGTGCTCCAGATAATCGGCAAGCGTACCTTAGTCTTGTCTCCGGCGGGTCCCAGTCCGATCACACTGGCGGGAATGGCGTTGGCTGCACGATTGCGCTCGGCGCACGTTCGCTGGATGATCAGAGGCGCGTCTGTAACAATTAGGTTTCATGATTGGCACATCAACAAAAATATTTTAAAATATGAGGAGGAAGAATAATGTTTCAAGATTGGTATGTATGACATGGTTTGAATATCAATAATACTTGCTACACACTCGAATAAACACTCACTAAGCAGTTTCTGTCCGTTGAGTGCGAGACCGAGCGGGACACTTTCCTCCTCCCAGAACTCCACGTACGCTATTCCCTGCAACGATAATATTGAATTTTCATGATCAATAATATAAAAATTAAAAATAATACAAATAAATAAACAAGCTTACCTTGCTTCTTCCGGTTCTCGAATCCGTGATTATCCGCACGTCTCTGACATTTCCCACGGAGGAGAAGAACTCTTCGAGATCACGAGGACGCGTCTGACGAGCGATCTGAACAGGAATATATATATATAATTATTTTTATTAAAAAAACAATAAAATATATCTAAATAGAATTATTGAAACGAATTCTCACCTGTAGAATGAAGAGTGTTCTCTGATCCCTCTCCTCGGCCGTCATATTCAGATTGGCATCTCTCGGGGGCGACTTACGCGCCGTGAATGGCATCACATCCCTCCTCTCAGGGCCCGGAAGACGTCCGCCGCCTCTGCAAAGGAACGGGTTAAGGGCGTGCCTTAGAGATGCGTTAAACCTGGCAGCCGACCTGAAACCGGAGGGACTTCCTCTTCTGGGAGGAGATCTGCTTCTTCTTCTCTCTCTTGATCGATCACGACGAGGAGAACGGGAACGACGACGATCACGATCACCACCACGGGCAGGAGATCTGAATGAGATTGTCATTGAGATGCCTTGATTCGAATATCTATTGGGCTGGCACCGTCCTATATATAGTCAACGTCTATTTTCGGAGACGTTTCGAAAAGGTGCATAGAAAGGCTCTGTCGGGAATCAAGAAAGCTACCTTGGGCGATCAAGATCAAATAGATAAAAATCAGTGCTATTTCGGAGGGGGTCTCAATGTTTTCGTAATGTTGACTGACCATCCCAGCGAACAAGACTGAGAACTACCTAATTGTCATCACACGTAAATATTTTCTCTCACCTGCTTCTTCTCCTGTCCCTATCTCCTCCTCTGTCTCCTACTCTCTCTCCTCTATCTCTATCTCTTCTGTCTCTCGATCGACTGCGACGACGCTCACCACGATCACGAGAGCGAGATCTGCAATTATGATGAAATTAAAGAATCAGTAAACCTCAAATCGATAATTGTCAACCAACCTTTTCCTGTCTGATCTGTCCTTGCTACGACTTCTCTTCCTTTCTCTGCTCGAGCTGCGCTTTCGCGACTTCTTCTCACGGGGACTACGAGAGCTGGAAACTATATGATTATGCACGGAAAAACCACTCATTTTACTCTATGTTTACGCGCACACGGAGACCTGAAATTTCGCCATTTTCTCGCGCAATTTTCTTGTTTGCTCCATTGTAGTGGCGAAGATGACGTCATCGACGAGAAGGAAGGGAAGGGATACACCATTTTACGCCCATCATCCACGATTCGCTTCAGCCTGGAACGAGCTGGCACCGGGCTGAGCGCATATTATTCCCAAAATTATCGTTCGAATTCGCGCGATGCAGCCCGGCGTCAGTGTTGTGGCCGAAGGGAACACGGTGTGTGGATACGGGCGTACCTCCATCTTGTACTCTTCTCTCTTCATCTCGTCAGGCGCGAAAAGGCGGGGGAAACACAGTGAGTGTGGAAGTGACCATTCGTGTCTACAACGAGACAGCGTCTTAGCAAGGGAGCCTTCACGAGTAACCAAAAGCCCGGAAAACATATTAGAAACGAGTTTAGCCTATGCCTATCACCTCACTTATCTCACATGCCAACGGCCATCTGTGCGCAACAGAAAACTGAAATGATCGCCACGTCGATTAGTCTATCGATTAGTCTCTCCGTCACTTATCCACTACTTCTAATTCGCTTACCGGCTCTTTCGTCGCTTCTCATCATCGCGTCTGTCGTCCCTCGAGCTCTTCTCGCCCTGCAAAGTCACAGTTAACTCAGCCAACTTTCCGCAAACTTGAGGCCTTTATTTGGGCTAAATTCGCAATCATTTTTACCTTTTTCGACTCGACAGACTGCTCGCGAGGATCTCCGTTCTCCATTCCGTCCGGTTCAGTAGTCATCTCGGCTGAAAATCGATTGAAATTAATCGATATTGCGTTGCCACGCCTCGAAAATTCGAAAGACACAACGTGAAAATGGGCGGAGTCAAAATCCGCAACGCGATGTCAGACGCGTCGCGGCCCGCGATTTTCGAAACGTTTTGGTCGGATTACAAACTGATTTTTATATATAAAAATTTCACTTGTACTAGCTTGTTCTATTTACCTATTTTTTCGCAATTTGTCAAGTGATATATGCAACGGTCGTGTAAGAATATGTAAAGAAACTATAAAGAGTCTCTTTCCAGATCCTTTCATTACGGAAGCACTTGGTTGATTGTCCACTAATGTATTCGAAATTTCATTCCATGCTACGAAAACGGTAAATGATCAATTTTTTGTGCACAGCGACTAGGGGTAGTAAGAAAGCGAACCGGTCATTATAGCGAAGTAGCAGAGAATATTGTGGAGTAATGTCATTTATCTTAATTTCATGCGATAAGAGTGGAAGCCTCCAGTTACAGTCTGGAAGTGGTTGTAAAAGAGGTTCATGTAGACATTAATCGATGATCTTTATATATAATCATTGGAGTACTATTTTACGGCGCCCGACCTTGTGCCCCCCCCCCTCCCCGTGACCCATTGAGATCAGAAGTTTCTCTTTCTGATGTCCTCTGGCCATTCTCGTCTTCTCCTGCTCTTCACTCTTACCCATTATTTTATGAGCTATCCGTTCTTATTCCCCTTATATACCTAAATGTAATCAATCATAATTATATCGTCCGGTATTATCACCCCAACATTATCTTCCAATCAATCTGACCACTGAATTTGTACCTTTCACTGTTGTCCATTTCATATTCTTCATATTCTTCAACTTCCTTGCATTCAATGATTCTTCATTTTCAGTCATGACAAAGTTCTACTGCGATTATTGCGATACTTTCCTCACTCACGATTCTCCGTCTGTGAGGAAGACACACAATACAGGAAGAAAGCATAAGGAGATGGTCAGAATGTTCTATCAGGTACACTTTTTTAAAGTCTGTTTAAAAATAATTAAACGAAATAATAAATGCTATCGTTTTTAATTTCAGAAATGGATGGAGGCTCAGGCGCAGAAGCTCGTAGATGCGACCGCGTCAGCCTTCGCTAGATGTATGTTTTATTCATCTAAATATATCTGAATCCAGAAATTAAAACTAGAACGTTCAATAATGATAAATAAATTCAGCACGCGCTCTGGCTGCCACTGGACATCCTCCTCCGATGCCTCCTCAGATGGGAGGAATGGGAATGGGTGGACCACCTATGGGCATGCATCCCAGCATGGGAAGAGGTGAGATTATCTCAATTAATTTCAATAATTATTTTCTCTCTGATCCCCACCCCCACCAAATCGTCCACTAGGCTACGGACCTTCACCGAAATCTATCGAAGTCTCCTAGCCTATATCAAAATACCTACCCAAGTGGATAAAATAATTGTAAATGTAATCGTTTAAATTGCAGGAATGCCTCCATTCGGCGGCCCTCCAATGGGTGGAATGCCTCCCTTCATGATGGGTGGTGGTCCTCGTGGTCCGATGGGACCTCCAATGGGTGCTCGCCCTCCTATGGGACCTCCGGGTGGATTCCGTCCTCCTATGGGAGCTCCTCCTCCTATGTAAATCACTCACTATGGCCATACAACTCAAAGGATACCTCAGGTCAACCTTTTCTTCAACTCTCATCTCTTATTCGAACCCTCTTGTTTTGCACTAAATATTTATTTATGATGTTGTGAAATGAAAAGTCTTTAGGCTTTCGTTCTTGTTAGGACTGTTTCACCCTTATGATGTGGATTTTGATAAAGTATGAAAATTCATTTGAATCAGTATCGTACAGAAATGAAATTACCCGTGAACAACAAATGAAAAGAATCGTTCGAATCTGTGATCTATTCAGGCCTCAACAATGGAGATCTTATCGGTCTTTCCAGCAGCAGCAGTAGCAAAAGTAGGGAAGGAATAGGGAGAGGCTATTCCAGCAGGGAAACCATAGTTGGTAGCAACTCCAGTGGGGAATCCGTAGTTTGCAGCGAATGCAGCAGGGAAAGGAGCTGCAACGGCTGCAGGTTGAGGAAGAGCAAGAGGGGCAACGAAAGGCTGAGGAATGGGTTGAGGAACAGCAAAAGGTTGAGGGACGGGAACTGGAGAGGGAACGGGATAAGGTCTCTCAACGAAGATAGGAGGAGAAGGAACAGGGACAGGAATACGACGATAGACAGGATAAGGACGAGGGATGGGAACTGGGATTTGAACTGGTACGGGACGAGGGACTGGGACTTGAATTTGAACATAATGAGGGACTGGTTGAGGAACAGGATAGGGTTTGGGAATGTAGACTGGTACGGGTCTAGGAACTGCTACTGGATGAGGAACTTGGACTGGACGAGGGAAAGGTTGAGGAACGTAGTGAGGAACTGGAACCTGAAATGGATGGGATTGGTATTGCGGTACAGTATGATCGAAGAAGGGTCTACGGTATGATACAATACCTGGTAGGGAACCTGGACCACTTGTTGAGGTGCTACAACGGGTGCAGTGAGAGTGACGGGAGCTCCTGCAACTGCTGCAGGGGCTGCAAAGGTCGGAGATGCAGCAAAGAACTGCCGCTTAGCTCGATCCTCACTGAAGAAATGAAAATTATTCAGGAATGCTCAGGATGGGAATAAAAGTAATAATTGAAACTTACGCAAATGCAGTGGTCGAAACGGCAAGAAGACAGATCAGGGTGGTTTTCATTGTTGAGATTTGCCAATTGATTAGTTGATATTCTTCCCAAGTTCTCGATTCTCTTTTATACTAATGGAAATACGAACGGCGGTCACAGTTCGGAGAAACTTTCCCCTTTCGTAGAAGGAATCGATGGTATGCAGTTTCATTGTGAGGAGGTTTTGCATTCTCATCGAATCTCAAGTATTCCCAATGAGCATTCATCAATTTCAAAAATGATGATGATTCTTCTTTCTTGAAGAAACAGCATAAATACAAACTCCAGAGGAATAATTTTCGCTAACAAAAATAAAATCATGAAGGCCGAACAGAATTTCTTAATTCTTGTTGTCCAATTCTGTGTTGAGTTCTCGTTTCAGAATGAAGTTTCAGCGAAATCCGTTGACTCTAAATGAACAAGAATTGCACTGGATTGAAGTGCTGGAACTGAAATGTGGATGAGAACACTTTGAACCCTTGCACCGAGTCGAATAGTGGAACGGTTCTGGTAGAGATTTGCGATGCAATGGACGGTCTGCTCTTCCCTCACATGGGAAGGTCGCGATGTCAGTCGATAATTCGTAGTGATGTAGGTGTTTGGAGGGTAACCTGATTATTTTATTCCTCGGACGAGATCATACGAAACTAATTCGTTGAGCAGATTTATCATATTTTTTTTCTGTTTTGATTCGTCTGTGGCAGCATTGCCTTTCTTTCCACAATCCAACCTCATATTGTTGCACATTCACCCTATCATTCTCTTCCATTTCCTCAATCTTCCCTCGATAAGCGATTTTCTCATGAGATTCTATACTATTCTACGGAGTCTTACGCAGTACGAGCCGAGAGAGTGTGTGATTGGAGGAGAGACGGGACAGATAGAGATTGGTCACTCAAGAGATTTCATCAGGAGACAAAAGAGTTGCCAGAGCTGTGACAGTGTTCGGGTATAGTTCGTATAAAAGGATTATCTTTTCGAGGCTAAACCACCTTCGATCACTTCATCAACAATGAAAACCACATTGATCTGTCTTCTTGTCTTTTCGACCACTGCATTCGCGTAAGTTTCAATTATTACTTTTACTCCCATCCTGAGCGTTCCTGACTAATGAATAATTTCTTCAGTGAGGATCGAGCTAAACGACAATTCTTTGCCGCATCTCCGACCTTTGCAGCCCCTGCAGCTGTTGCAGCAGCTCCCGTCGCTCTTACAGCACCCGTTGTAGCACCTCAACAAGTGGTTCAGGTTCCCTACCAGGTACTGTCATACCGACTCCTCTTCAATCATACCGTACCACAGTACCAACCCTACTCATTTCAGGTTCCGGTTCCTCACTACGTTCCTCAACCTTTCCCTCGTCCAGTCCAAGTTCCTCATCCAGTAGCAGTTCCTAGACCCGTACCAGTTTACATTCCCAAACCCTATCCTGTTCCTCAACCAGTCCCTCATTACGTTCAAATTCAAGTCCCAGTCCCTCGTCCCGTACCAGTTCAAATCCCAGTTCCCATCCCTCGTCCTTATCCTGTCTATCGTCGTATTCCTGTCCCTGTTCCTTCTCCTCCTATCTTCGTTGAGAGACCTTATCCCGTTCCCTCTCCAGTTCCCGTCCCTCAACCTTTTGCTGTTCCTCAACCTATTCCTCAGCCTTTCGTTGCTCCTCTTGCTCTTCCTCAACCTGCAGCCGTTGCAGCTCCCTTCCCTGCTGCATTTGCTGCAAACTACGGATTCCCTGCTGGAGTCGCTACCAACTATGGTTTCCCTACTGGAGTAGCCTCTCCGTATTCCTTCCCTACTTTTGCTACTGCTGCTTCTGGAAAGACAGATAAGATCTCCATTGTTGAGGCATGAATAGATCACAGATTCGAACGATTGTTTTCATTTGTTGTTCACGGGTTTCTCCATGTTTCATTTCTGTACGATACTGATGAAGTTAATTTCGATTAATTTGCGCTCGAAAGATTCAACATAAAAATTACAATACATTTCAAACAATCAGTGGAACTGGGACGAAAATGAACTCGATCAAACTACTCGAATTTTGTAGTGGAAAGAGGAGACACATTAGGGCGAAGGTCGTATCAATACTTTTTGAAGCACTTGCAGGTTGCTCATATTTTTTGGCAGAGAAATATTCCAATAATGAAGCAATCACGGAATAAATTCCAAATGAATTGTGGTTCATCAAGATAGGAGCTGTGCAATATTATGAGTACAATGCCTCAGGTTCTAAACATTAAAAATGAAAGAATGTCTGGATAAGTGAAATATACTATCTACACACAATGAGAAAATATCATCTATTAGCATCAAATCAGAAATGTTATCAGACCACAAGGTCTCAACGAACGAAGGAATAAATAATTGCTGTTTCACTGAAGAACAGAGTCACCGAATGAACAGATCTTCCCATTATCAAAGTGTCTGAATTTTTGGCAAAAACTGCGAGATGTGAACGTGAAAATGCTGGAATGAACTAGACAAAAATAATAATCCTGAAAATTCCAAATTTATTCTTAGCACAATCAGTTCACAGACTAACTATTTTCGATACGAGCTAACCATACTCGATACTTGTGTTATCAAGCAAAACCTCCTCACAATGAAACTGCATACCATCGATTCCTTCAACTAAGAAGGGGAAGTTTTTCTTTCTCCGAACTGTGACCGCCGTTCGTATTTCCATTAGTATAAAAGAGAATAGAGAACATGGGAAGAATATCAACAAATCAGTTGACAACATTGAAAACCACGATGATCTGTCTTCTTGCCTAAAATGATGACAGGCTCTCATCGAGAGCCAAAGATTTCTTAGCGTAGTGTGATCCAAACATTTTAACATTTCACGCATTATTCCCTCATTTTTTTGCATTTTGTACACTTGTATTTCTTCATTACAGATTCATGGTTCTCTACTCAGAGTGTAGACAAGTAAATTAGATTGCATATTTATCGATCTAGTAACAAGTACGAGTAATAGGGAGAGATTTCTTTTATCGAACATCTTCTCGGTCTTCGATCTCTCAAATCGAGCCATCTTCATCATACCAGACGAATTCCACTCCGGGCGTAGCCATCCTGATGTATACATTATAAATTGTGCTTCCTATTCACTTCATTTTATGATATTCGACGTGTCATTGGAGATAAATTCCGATGAAATAAGATATAATCATACTTGGGAGGGATGGATCGTCCGAGGGCAACTGTAGGATTTCCCGCAATTCCGTCCTTCGTCCATTCACGGAATTGACGCTTCCATCCGGGAAACTTCTCCAGAATACTGAAAGAGTCACTCTCAAAATTACAGAAGGAAGACTAATTTTAACACACTTCTATAAAATGATATCTGTCTATTGAATAGAAGAAGTGGAAGATTACCTTCTGAAGACATGAGCAGTTTCGGCACTCCCATGCGGATTGGTAGAGAGGGCGAAATGATGAGCTACCCAGAGAAGCCCTTCAATTACCTCTCATCTTTCCTATTCAAGATCGCATCTCATAGAAATCAAGAAAAAATCCAGAAACCAATAATGTACCTTCAAACGTCATCTAAGTGCTATAGCTCATCTAATACCACAGCCTAGACCAAAGTATACGGTAATAACATCGATACCGTATCCGAGGAGTGCTTCGAGTGTTTTCGGTGACTCGAGGGCGGACTCCAGAACGTAGAGGATCGCATCACACACTGAAAAATGGAAACAGATAATAATATATTTGATAATTTGTTATTTTGGACAGGTGGAGTGAGGGAATTCAAGATGGTACGTTGAATGGGTGGATTGGGGGCAATAAGTGAGGATCTCACCATCCCTCTGATGACAGTATTTTCTGTGATCACAGTTCCTTTCCGTCCACTTTGACATCAATCTGGCGAATCGAGTTGGTTCCTGCAATGTTCTAATTGTGTGCACAATTCTAATTGTCTAGATTTAATTCTCTTTCAATGAGCAGTCGTTTTTTTCTATGGAGAAATTCAGACACCAACATGGAAAGCATGTTACGGGGAAAAGATAGCTACAAATAATGGACCTTAATTATTTAAATATTTTAATGGATACAATGATCTATGATCTCTCACCATTGCCAGAAACGCTGCCATATGGAGCGAGTTGAAATAGTCTCCACACATCACATCGTTTCTTGTGAGGATGAGGAACTGCAAATATTTATTGAAACAACAACGTTACATTGAGCCATTCAATCACGTCGACTATTGACCAATCTATCGACAAATTTTTCTCCAAAAAGTTTTCTCGTGAAAGAAGCAGTTCTATAGATGATTATCTCTAGTCTATGATCTACTTCGGATAACTCTCCTTTTATGTAAACGGGCGCTTATGTTTCATGGCGAATCAACTATACAATATTTCGTAATCCCTAGCCCCCTGGATGCGCCAATAACTCACGGCAGCTTCTCTGAATCGGTTCGAATGACGGACACACAGTGTCATTCGGTCCATTTCAGTTGCGTGATCGAAGATTCTCGCGAGGAGATAGCTGTTCTCCCTAAAAAATATAAAGAAATAAAATATTGTTGCCAGATAGTTCATTTTCCAAGAATGACTGTTTTCGGAATGAATGAAGTCCAATTCGCAAAGATCAAAGATCAATCAACTAACGTGTGTTCACGCTCATCTTCGCTTTCGATACCATTACAGATCCATTCGATTATTCCATCTCCGTTGATGATCAGAGAGATGACAGACTGCAATGGATGCATTTCTATTCTACGACTCTTCACACCAGATTGCAGGGAGTGCAGAAACGATTCGGACCCGATTATTGCCGTTAAAGGAGGAGTATCATGAAAAATTAGTTCATGTTGTAGAGATCATGATCCGATTGGAACCCATAACGATATTAGAAAGCCGAAGTTTGAAAGTTGTACATCCAATCTGGGACGAGATATCCGCATTCAAAGAATCAGGAAAACACAGGGAAAACCCCGCGAAGAATTCAAATTTTTAATGAAGCGCCAATGGGGAGGAAGGGAAGGTAGATCAAGAAGGATAGATTGAAAGTTCGTCGTTGTCTCGCCCAGTATTGATTGGCTAGGAAGGGATTTTTGTTTGCTTCCGATGGTTCTTCCCAACGAAAAGATCGGAACTCATTCTTGGCAATTTTCCAGAATCTTGATAGCATCGGCATATCGTTGTAGGACTCGCTCAATTTGAATTTCAAAAGTTCATGATACGCCTCCTTTAAAGTTTGCGGTAATCAATGTGCAGGAGAGCTGAAAGGCAACAAACTCACGGATGTCAGTGCAGCAGTGTTTGGAATGCGGAGACATACGTACATCATGAATGCCATTCCCCATTTCTCCATGCCTGAATACGAGACATAAATCATTTTGTTCAAGGAAATTCCAAGATCTGGCTCTCCTTTACTTTACCTGCCAGCCAATTATTCATTCCCCCTCCCCTCTAGTTGAGGGGAAATTCATTCCCCCTCAACCTGAGGAGCGGTCAGCCCGCGGGGGACAGAGCACCCCACCTTCTTCACCGAAGGAAGAAGGCCGGACTGACCAGAGGAACGAGAGAAATATTCTTTTATTGACTGGCTCTAAACTCAATTAGCAGACACCATTAAATGCAAAAGACCGCTCTCATAATTGAAAGTTGTTCGAAATGATATAATTTCCCTACAAACTCAATAAATTCCTGACTATTTTGCTCTCATTTGACCGCGCCCTGAGTTCTGGGATGTAAAAAATGAGAGGGACGTGCTTTCGAGCAAGAAGGGAAGGGAATGAATAATTGGCTGGCAGGTAAAGTAAAGAAGAGCCCAAGATCTTTGGGATACCAAAGATCCAAGATCAACTTACAAGGCACCACTTCGTTCTTAACAGGGCTTCGGCCGATTTCACTGCAACACATGACGAATATTCTCATGAGCAGGGCCGGATCCTGCAAATATCACAATCCGAATTGTGTTAATATATCTAGATAACAATAAGAAACCAAATATAGATATGGAAATGTAAACAAAAAAGAGATTATTAGATTGCCCACCTCTAGCCCACCTTCGTCTTCGAATTTTCCTAGCAATTCAAAGATGGCCTTCACCACAGCACTCTTCTGCTCATCTGTCGAATCCTGAAAGAACAATGTGCTCTAGTTGAGCCGGGTTTGTATTAAACTCGTAGAGAAACAATCCTAGATGCTTGTACAGGGAAGCGCTACATAATACATAATAACTTCTCCTCGCCTTCACGAACAATTGGATTCAATGGCCAAATGAGTCCCATCATCTACGTACAGAAGAATCACGAGTTCATCTGGCATATCTTCTTAAGTCGTTGCAATGGTTACCTTTCTATCGTAGGTGTCGAGCAGGACTGTCCAATAAGACATCGTCGTCCGACCACCTCGAGTGAAAGGAAGAGGGGAGAATGAGGGGAAGAGAGAAGAATGATAGGAGAAGAGAAAAGAAGGGAGATAGACTTTTGAATAATATCTATTCAAATTGGACATAAATTACATTTAAACATAAATTTTCTTTAAGAAAAAGTCGTCGAACACTCGGCACTTTATCGAAGCAACCCGCACAGAACAGACAATTATCTTGGGTTGAGCTACGCAATTGTGATATTACAGCTGCAGAGTACTTACTCGTCTAGAGTTGCGTAGCAATACAAAACAATGAAATGATAATGTCACTGGGTAGATCAACGGGGAAATAACTAGGGAATTAGGGCAATATTTACAATGAACATCCATAATAGCACATCTCATCACTGCATCCGATCAATCCTTCTCTATTGATCTCTTCTCCGACAGTGAATGGTTGAGCACGAGAGAGGGAGATTCGGGCAGCTGCTGCACCTGCTGCAGAGTTGTCGCCAGCGTCGGCTGAAATACGATGAATCAGAATTTCCAATGGATCGAAATTGTTTGATCACCATTGCAGCGATATTGATAATTTTGAGTTTTTTTTCCTATTAAAAATATTGTGGAAGAAAAATCGAATGGAATAATTGCAACATTGTATTTTTAAGACAAATTTCGTTACCTCTCGTCGATGAGGACGGAGGCGATCGATGGCAAATGACGTGCTGCCGACCCGACGACGGAGTGAGAATCGCATCGTACGAGTCTGAAGAGTGATCTTTGATCTTTTGTTTACTCCCATTCCTCACCGGTATCACTGGAGCACTTGACCAGTTGGCACTCGTCCATCAATGCCTGTCTCGTGGGTCTCGAAACGGTCGTGCAGATTACGGTAGCGAACTCGTCTGATATCGATTGATTAAATCACATCATAAAAGGATCGCGATACCTGATAGATTCTTGATCAATTCGGCCACTTCTTTCACGTTATCACCCCCATCACACTGTACATTCAGCAATCGACAGACGGGTCCCAGCGAGATCTGAGAATACGGTAGGTTACGGTAGTCCGCGAGTACGGTAGTTCGCCGGGTCACCCACCTCATTCTCGCCCACGGGCTCCTGCTGTTGTACGTCGATCCAGACCAGCTCATAACCTGCACTCGATTGATTACCGTATCATGAGACTACCGTATCTACCGTACCCGTTCCGTCTCCTCCCTTGCTACCCGCGCCGACGCAGGCGATGCCATCACGCGGACGGAAGAGCAACGCGGATCCGGATGTGGGGCGGCCATCCGCGTCAGATGCGGATGGATCGTCCTCGATGATCGAAGCGAATGGGAACTTGCTGAAAGGAGATTTGATGAGGAACAGAGATCCAATTTAGAGTTGTTCATGCTGTTTGAAGGGCGAATGTCTCTGATAGAATTCTTCAATTCTAATGCGATCGTATTCAGTGGAGAACTCTAATGGTCCAATCATCAATGATAATTTCTATGAGGAGATGACTAAACTGACAGGAATCGATATCCGAGCACATTCGTCAATGCATTCATCAGGTGTTCCGATGCAGTGACGTGATTGAGTAGAAGAACGTCGGGAGAATCGAGGACGAGATACCTGGATACGGTAGAATAGTAAGGGTACGGTAGGTCAGACTCCTTACCAGACTAGTCCCAGATGTTCGATCAGATCAGCAGAAACTTCGGACATATTCCAGTGCACGCAACGGAGTTGCTGAGATTACGGTAGTTTGATGGTTCAATAGGGTCAGATCTCTTACCGATCTTCTGCCATTCTCAGGCGCGGGTTCGGGAGTGCTTCTGGTCGTTAGATCACGAATACGAGAAGCGAGTTTGGCCTGAAATATCATTGTATGCAATGGAAGTATTCATGATTTCACATCTCTTCTATCTATCGATCTCTACTATCTTTTGTAAATACAATAGTTTATCATGCCTGAGTGATAATAAGTGCTACAAGTAAGAGTTTAACGAGATCGAAAATGAGATCCGTGAGGTATCAGTGAGAAACATCAATGGGTATGCTCGATAGGGAAGATAATTTTAGGTCGTCGAAACAACAGATCAATATTTCATATCACGAAATTCTCAGGAATACGACTCCATTGCGAACCAGTACAATTAGAAATCAATAGGTTATAAGGGGCTGGGGAATACTTAGTAAATTGAACACAATTGGGTGGTCTATCTTTGATCATAGTCTTTGATCTACCCCTCTCTTCATCTTTGCTTACCGTTCTCTCCAAAATCTCTTCTCTTCTCGGAACATTCGTTCCCACGAATTGGATGATTTCATTGAGAATTGTCTTGAGAGGAAAGGAGAGACCAGGAGCGAGCACGTCGATTTGACTCTGAAATAAAGAACATTTGAAACTGTTCTGTTTATTTTGCCCAAAGGAAGAACCACTCTGAATAATAGGGTATGTAGTGAGTATGGAATGAGAATACTCTGTGAGGAAAAACTGGACCAATAATCAGAGAAGAACCAAATACTTTTATGAGTATGAAGATGCACTGGATAATGTTTTCGAATGCCCATTGTTGCCCCGCCCGGCGGCTGATGGCTTTCATTCAAAATTTAACCACGGGGCACAGCGCGGGGGGCGCCACTGACCGGGTGGACCAACAGGGGGCCGGGACAGGGCTGAGAAGACTTGGTTTGGAAGGGTCTCTCGTTATAAGTTTACCCGTAACCCCCATCTCTCAAGCATCAATTGACCATTGATAGGGACCATGAGCTCTAGATGAGACGAGATAGGAAGAGGCGGGAGAGGCAAGCAGAAAGGGGCGGAGCTTCGCAGTGTATTTCACAATCGATTCTCACCCCTGTGGTCATCGTCGTTAGATCCTTCGTTGTTGCGAGGATCTTGTCGACAGTCTTGAGTGCCTCGAGAAGTTGCTGAAATGCGGGAGATTGATCTCTGGTCTTTGATCTTGAGAAGTTATCCATTCACAACTTGATCTTTGATCTCTGACCTGCAATTGAGTGGCCGACACAGTCTGCACAGTGTTCCACTTGGCCGACTTCGGGATCGATTTGAGCGCGTCCAAACCTGAATTACATAAGTGTTTTCGAAAATACGATTTTTCTATCTTTGTAAGTCTGAAATGACCAAGAGTTAACATTCTCGCTTCGATGCTCTACTCTTTGAAGAATGCGTGAAACTCATTCCATTCTTTGAAAATAATATGCCCTTACCAAACTTGGAGGCCGACTTGGGCATTTCCACTGATCCTCCACGAGGGTCGACGGCTGACTTTATGATGTCTGCAAATTCGGCTTTTCTCAAGAATATTCTTCAAGCCATTCAATTCTATGAAATGCTAACTAACCGGTCTTCTTCGTGACAAGTGCGTCTCCAATCTGCTGCAACTTGTGTCCTCCTCCACTGCTCGGATCGACTCCCGTTGCAGTCGCACCCGCAGCCCCTCCTCCCGCCTGCTGCTGCTGCGCAGCCGATGCTGCAGCATCTGCAGCCGCAGCCTCGCCCGCCTCTGCAGCAATGGCTGCAGCCTCACTCTGGATCACGCCGTCCGACGCGAGTTGAGCTGAAGTCATTCCTGCAAGGGGCTGATCTTTTATCTTTAGTCTTTGATCTTTTGTTTTTCCCCAAATCATTTTTTCCAATCATCATGCATCAATCGATTGCGCACAACACAATTTATCGCTGGTTGCAGGTGTTGACTTTTCTTCACATTAGGAGGCAGAAGTGTGTTCTTTGTTTTCATCGGATCCTTGAGTGGTATCCACCTCTTCTTTCTCACTATCCGTATGAGAATGGACAGAGGTGGGGGTACTCTTCTCAATTTCGACCTTGCACGGAGATCGAATCGATGGACCTCCTCCCACATTTGAGGGATCGGCCACATCGGGACCGTGGTCGCCAGGACCAACGTGACCAACGTCTGATGCTGGAGAAGGGAGAAAGGAGAAATAAACCGACGATGGATGATTTCCGTGAAGCTACAGTACCTGCTTGTATCTGGGAGGTGAGTTGGCCGGCACCGTATCCAGCGACACCATCGAACACCGGCACTGCAACCGCGTCGAATACGGTAGCTCCTGAATACGGTAATCGATTGATTGATTCGAGATGGGTACGATACCTGAGGGATTATTGATTGCCTGCGAGACGGCAGCGATCGATCCGGCGGGTCTGAATTGGTTGTATTTCACGGTGCGCTCATGAAGGGAGACGAATGGGATCCCCAATCTGGTCCACTTGATTCTTACAAATTTAACTTTAAAATCTCACTAAAATCGGCATTGTAGCTGTTCAAGTTCGAAATTAAGTCACCTGAACTCCTTGTGATAGGCACTGGATATGCCCGTCTGCAATCCATCCATCGCCGCTCCTCCCGCTATGCCGCCCGCAACGGCACCAGGGAAACCACCGGCCAAGAAACCTGGGATTATGCAATTTATCGAGCATTTGAAGAAGCTCATTTGCTATTCTTCACTCCAAAGTATCTAACAATGCCTGATCCCTTAAGGGAATTCACAGGCACTGATGCCAAAGTCGAAGAAAGATCAAAGATCACATACCGACAGCACCTCCTCCCACCACTCCGACCGATCGATTCGCCGATTTCACAGCGGCCTTCGCGCCTTCCGAATCACCAGCGAGCGCATGGATGCCGCCTGGAATACATTTCCATATTTATTGAAAATTATTTTCCCCGAGTCCCGATTATGCGTTTAGATGCAATTTGTTGCCCCTTCCCCTCTATAGCCATTTCATATCCCATTCATGAATACATCTGGATTCCATCTGTGCCCACTTCCCCTGTGATTGGATGACCCTTTAGAATATCGATAGTGTGATCGTGTCCACGTGTTTATCTAATAGAGATACTATCCGGTTACCAATCAGAGGAACGAGGTGTCATCCTTGTATGGTAATACGACACCCCTGTGACTGCCCTATCTAAATCGTCACTGCCTATCGAATGACGCCATATGGATTAGGCAGATTATCACGCCGCTTCGAATCGGGTAGAATACGGTAGTCCGTTGGGTCAGACTCACCCTTGACATGGCCGACAACGGGAATTCCATCAGTGAAATTGGAGATCACTTTGACGCTTCGTTTGTTCGTTTCCAATGCTCGATCCGCATCTCGATCGATCACGTACTCAACTGCAGAAGTTGCCTGGAATCATGGATCTGACCCGCTGAACTCAAGTCAGCTGATAGGAAAGGGAAGAGAGCGACCCGCCGAACTTGACTCTTCTTTCACAACACGCTTTCGCCATGCACTGATTCAGCACTACCAATCACGAGTTTGCCCTAACGAACTCTAATCGATACTACCGTAATCAAGCGATACTACCGTATACCTGGGCAACGATGGGACACTCGTGGAAGAACTTCTCCTGCGTCGCACGAGCGCCTTCCTTGTCACCTGAAATACAATCAGTCCTCGATTGCAAACCGTCGTGAGCCCCCTCCCTAAGATTACGGTAGTCGACCCTGCTCACCTGTGGCCAGCTGCACGAGGGATTTCGTCTGCGAGATGACGGGCAGCGTATTCGTGTTGCCCATCACTGCCTAATTCCCGGCTCGAGAAAACGCTGGAAAAGACGGCTTTGACCGCGAACGAGGGGAGAAATGGAGCGAAATGAATTCAAAAATGCGAAAGCGAAATCACTAATCGCGTTACGTGAAAATACATCATTTCTCTCGTTCTAAAACCGAAAATAGTTTCCTGTGAGCCAGGAAGAGAAAACAAGCTAACACACGTTGAATAGTTGATGGAATGGTGAAATGGTGTTGAATCGAGATTTGAAAAGGGGAGAAAAGTGAGGAAATAGTAGTGGAGGGACGGGCGAAGGTAGCAATCACACACACTGACTCACTCACGAGCAAAGTTCTCGCTCTCTCTCTCTCTTACACCCGATATCTCGTCAGTTAGAGTGAGCGAGAGAGCATGGGAAAAGAAGAGAGTGAATTTGTCTCGTTGTCGTTCTCTATCGTGCACGCTAGTTGTTTATTGTTCGCATTTCGGGACGACGAAATACTTTTCCCTTTCGTCTCTGCGCTCTCTCCATTCTGCCTTCTCTCTCTTCGATTCTGAAAGAATCACTGCGAAATTTGATACGAATGGCTCGTTTTCGACACTGAGATCCAGGAATCTTAATGGATCTGAAGAAACTCGCATAGATCGACAATTGAGCTAAAAGTGACAACTTACTGTACGAATAGCCCATTTAGAACAAAAGGCGACGTTGAGAGCATTCAAAATTGAAGATTAAAGAGCACCTAGAATTACCCAAGCACTGTTTCTATCGTTTCTTCAATAACTATAGCAGTATTCTATCCATGTCTCATTGAGCGTCCATGTTGCCTTACGTAACCGGGAAGAGAGTGTGCATCTCTCATTCCCTCTCCGACCAGAGCACTCTCTCGGTCTGCCTAGATATCTGTACTGGTTGCGCATAGACTGCATCTGCCAGAGTAGTGATCGAATGGACAAAACAGTTCATTAGACAGGGGAAGGGCAGGAATGACAGATGACAGATTCTTTATTGAGTGAGACACTACTCACACAGTTAGCAATATCAGGAACATCATAAAATTTGTTCCTTACGTCTTTTCGTACGACTTGCAGTGTGTTTCACTATTCAGTACTAGTTTTTTCATAGCCTTTTAAATGTGATGTTGTTCTTACAACCATTTAGTTGAACTGTCTCCAAGCAAACTGCCAGACAACCGAGGAAACACACAACAAACTTTTAGCACTTTATTAGTCATTGTATTTTTAATACCACCTGTCATCAATTTATTTTTTATAGCTGAAGAAATGTTCATGACACATTTCTGAAAAATGAAACGTTCCCCCATCTCCTTGGATTCTCCGAACACAGATCCTTATCTAAGGTAGCATTTCTTGGGGACAAGAGGTATATTGTGCGCGAACGATTAGATTAGCCCGAGTTGATAATAGCATTAGCTCGTAGGACTGTAAAGACAAGGGGATGAGGGTATGATGGAAGAGATAGATAAGAACAACGGGAGATAGAGGTCTAGGAGTAGATGTGGAGAGACTCGGGCATTCCCTCTGGTTGGGTTCCTTTGAACAATACCATGTGAACGATTGATTGATTCAAATGACCTGAGTAGGAAAGTTTGAGAATATTCCTTTTGGATATGCCAAGCATTTGCTCGCAAAATATTTCAGACAGATCAAATTCTGCAGATTCATTCACTCGGTTTGTCGAATAATTCTTTCCCTCATTAATCCCTTGACATCTCTCGATAGCACTATCTGAACTCTCAAGTGAGTGTTATAGGGTCTACCACTCTTCAATCATCTCTCTTTCACTAATCCCCATTACCTTCTCTCTTCATCTCTCTTCTCACCTGTTCCTATCGGGGATTAAGATGATACACCAGAGGGAAAAGTCTGGTACACCGGTTCGAGAATTGGCCAGATTAGGGGGAGGTACCAGATGATGCGTAAGGGGCATTTACGCAATCGATGGCGCGCGTTGCGGCCGCGGCACGGTTCGTTGGCCAGAGGGAAGAATGTATGTGATGCGATAAGATGGCCTGACCATGTGAGCCAATTAACCCTCTGGCTGGGTAATCAGTCAGCATGGCACTTGAAATGGCAGCTCAAACACTTTCACCGAAGATGGGAGAAGATACGGTTTGCCTAGTATTCAGACGGAATTTGGAAGTGTGGCAAAGAAGCATGATAGCCGAGAGTGAGGAGATCGGCATCTTCGTGCAATCGTATGAACCTTTTAGTGAGGGATCTCTAAATAATTGTATATTGCCATTACATGAATGACCTCTGTTAGATTGAAATAGTGATCGATTTGGAGCTCGAGATTACAAGAGTCGAAGAAGACGAGGCATGGGTGTTGATTGATCGTTATTACGCAACGAACTCTCACAAAACACATTCCATTCACATAAGCATACCGTCAAACTGTGAAGCACATTCGAACGTTGTTCCATGTCACAATTGTGACATGCTTCCCATCCCCTATAATGATTTACAACCTCTCCCTTTCGTGCCTGCTCTCCAAAGACATTCAAAAGAGTATGGAAAGTTTACGGGAAAGGGCACGATTGCTCTGATCTTTCTCTGACAGAAGAGGGAGTATGAGTATCGGAGTTATTTAGAGACACTTGCCCTTTCTGACCTTTTCGAATAACCATCTCACATCTATCAGAATATTCTTTGATGTCATTACCCATGTTTGAATTGAGATTTCAAGGGAGAAACATAAGCTTCGATACGATGTCGTCAACTGACGAATAAGAGTAATGAGCTAAGACATCTCGAATAACCTCAAAGGGAAGCGACTCCTTCATTGCCATTCTAATGCTCATTGATCGACTATTTAGCTTGTTTTCATCCTCTCATTTGATCGTTCATTGGCTCGAGGTTAGGCAGTAGATGAAGATGTATCTCAAACTGCTCTACGCTTAATTTACTTACTCTGTTAGAACTTTCTTCCGCCCTCCTTTTAAGCACAGATCCCCTCTCACAGCCGTCTATGTATTCTCTCGGCCATATTGCTAGCAGTTTATCTAGATCTAGTTTATCTAGAATAGGTGAGGTTGTCAATCAAAGAAGTTACTAAAAATGTCTATAGAGAATAATAGGTGTGCCAGTGGACATCTTCTCTTTTCCATTCATCACCTACTAAACTCATTAGAACTCGCACGCCAATTTCAAATAGGAACGATTCCCTCTGGACCCCCAAAGGTAGTCTATCATTTTAGCGAGCGAGAGACGAGGCCGAATCAACAGAGTTATCAATCCGTGTCTGCCTCTGATCCAATGTCTCAGTGACCCGAGCGAGAGCCGGTAGAGATATCAGACGAATGATCTTCCACCAGCCGAGTGAGAGACGCATAGGTGAATAGCCAATCATACCCTCTTCCCGCCTCTTTGTGTTAGTCCCTCCCCCTCCGGGAAACTCCGCCTACTTCACCACATCTGAATAGAGAGTATAAATACTCCTTTTCATCTCATTCCATCAGTCGTATTCAAGTCCTCTCATCTACAGTACCCCCAACAGTTCCTAGACTTCAATCCTCGATTAACCAGCTACCGTATCCACTGCCTACTTACAGTAGACTTCCCCTCTAACAACTGTCTGGTACCCCCCCCCCCCCTTGCCCTACCCCATCGGTATGCGATCCATGGTTCACATGGGAATCCTCTCGGCTTTAGCGTCTTAGACTGTTTCGAAGAGTTTCTATGACACTGAAGCGAGAGTATTCCCAGTGAACTTATGGATCGGTGCCAATCCCTCTCCTACTAAAATTCCTTTGGTATCTACTCGAACCATGGTTCATTCGGGGTTCCATTCGGATGAGATTCATGGACTTACTCAATAGTTCTATGACTTTCAAGTCGAGGTGGAATTTAGCTGGACCTATGGTTCGGTACCTCACCCCCCCCTCCCCCCTCCTCCCAATGGAGCCCGCGCGGGGTCCCATTCGCATGAGTTTCATGGACTTTATGTATAGCTCTATGACACTCAATGCGAGATGGGATCTCGGTGGAACAATGGTTGGGTGCCGATCCCTAATCCCATCCCATCCCATCCCCATTCCTTATGGTACCAGAACCATAGTCCATGCGGGGTTCCATTCGCATGGGTTTCATGGACTTTATCGATAGCTCTATGACACTCAATGCGAGATGGGATCTCGGTGGAACAATGGTTGGGTGCCGATCCCTAATCCCATCCCATCCCATCCCCATTCCTTATGGTACCAGAACCATAGTCCATGCGGGGTTCCATTCGCATG
>LS488681.1:36975-86036 GCA_900490705.1 Pristionchus arcanus | reverse complement strand
TCATTAGGGACATGGTAGGGGTTAAGGCTGTATTATTCAGCTCATGGTACTGTACACCGGAGTACAGTATTCTTCTCCAGGTACTGTAGCCGATTGATTGGGTACGGTAGATCAGGGGGCAGGGCCAGAGCCGCTTGCGACACCACCCGGGTACAGTACACACCTGAATGGGATACGGTAGGATTACTGTAGTCTTGTCTGTATCCGTACCAGACTCGATCGATTTCTTAGTTGAGAAGACGAAGGGCGTGTGGATAGGCACCAGGCAGGGCATTGAGCTCGCGCATATCCTGAACTTTGATCTTTGATCTTTTGTCTTTGGCCTACAGTACCTTGACCAGCT
Source organism: Pristionchus arcanus (assembly GCA_900490705.1). Taxonomy (NCBI): domain Eukaryota; kingdom Metazoa; phylum Nematoda; class Chromadorea; order Rhabditida; family Neodiplogasteridae; genus Pristionchus; species Pristionchus arcanus. The sequence continues at coordinate 85,693 of LS488681.1, read as the reverse complement.
CATCCAGATACTTGGCACTGTCTTCTGTTGCGTCACCACAGGAAGAATCGTCCTGAAAGAGATCAAAGATCAACTACAGTACCAAGTGCAGTACCCCGGATACAGTATGCGGCTACAGTATCCAGGCTACAGTACCCCTACAGTATACCTGTTCGAATCTTTTATGGTCTTGGGCTTCGATCATTTTCTGCTTCGGGTTTGTCGCTATGTGAAAGTTCGTCACGCGTTGTGAAGGAAGAACTCGCGAGAGGGAGTGAACCGCGGAAGCACCGATACTGAAATAATGTCAGTTATCGATAGAGTATCGTAACCGATGGAGTAGGGTGGGTACGGTAGGTTGGTGGGCGATGGTCAGTCCGATTGTACAGTATCCAGATGGAGTATTGATTGATGAGTGCCCTGGTGGTACGGTAAGGATCCCAAGGATCCTCGCTGGACCCTGAGGAGTATCGATCGAGGTAGGGAGACGAGAGGAGAGGGAGAAACTTACCGCCGCCGACGCGAGAAAATGTGAAGAATGAAAAGAGAAGGAGGGTGGAATCGATCGATTGAGAAAAAGAGTGACGAATGAAATTGTTGCTGGTGCAAGATTTTTAAAATTATTCCTTTGTTCGAGTCTAACTCAATTTAGAGACACTGTAGGTATTGATTGAGTTAGATTTTGTTATTCAAGTGAACAAAGATGAAAAGAGTGACAAAACATCCAATGTCACCTATATCTTCAAACTATGGGTTTTCGTGAAGTTTGGAAAAGACTGATGTGTGTGTGATACAAGGCGTTTCCCCGAGAAGTGTATTTATCAATTATGATTATACTATTAATCAGTTACTCTTCTTCCTCCTTCTTCACGATCGAAGGCACAACAGCCTGAAGGAAAATGACATCAACCAATCCTCAAAGATTGCATAAAGATCAATCCTCGAGGAATCTGATTCAATCGATGCTTTTCCTATTACAAATACTCTAATTATAAATCGATCACCTCATCCGGTGGCGAGGTCACACCGCCCTCCCTCGACTCAGTCACAGTCGATTCCTCCTGAAAATGATAATTGTTTTTTCTGGTGTTTTTTCTACTCGTAAACTTGGCTTTCCGAAAGTCTGCCCATTTAGTAGGGAAGAGCGAAGGGTAGTTATAGTAGAAAAGAAACGAAGCATTGTAGTTGAATCAAAAACAAAAGTGGAATGAACTCCTATTTTTCGCACTCTGATCTCATTTCAAGAAATTATTCAGTAGCACTAACCACTTTGACGTCGGAATCAATAGGCTCTTCTTTAATCGCATCTTCTGCGGCTTTCTGCGCCAGCCTCGCTTTCTGTAAAGATATGTATTGACTTCAATTGATCAATCAAGATGTCCATCCTACTAACTCAATAAAGGAGGAGTAACATGAAAACATTGGTGAAATAATCTGCCAATGTTATATTGTAGCAACCCATAGCCTATAGCGAATAGTGTCAGAATTCCCCCATGTATCAACCGGGAGGACTGAAGTCTTCCAGACCTATTCTCGTCTCCCTTCTTCCGATTGAGAAAGTGACACAACCAAAAGCAGAAACTGTAAGATCCGGGATTTCGAGGTGAGAGTTTCTGGGATTTTTTTTCTGATGCTCCTCCTTTAACACTTACTTTGCCGGCAATCCTGTCCTTGTACGAGTATTCTCCCTTTCTCTGCAATAATTATATTGGAAAGTGCAAATAACTTCAAACCTGCCTTCGTCATTGCGAGTAGACCACCCGTCGACTTTGAAAATGAACTGTGAATGAATGAAAATAGGAATTCAGAAAAAATGGTTTTGAAGAATAAAATTGTTCGTTTATGTTTTTGGCTCTCTTGTCTATCTCAGATTGTTATCTCTATCATGTGAATTATCACATTTTGACGCGAAGTTGTTTATTGTTCCGCTCGTAACGAAATTGCTACTAAACTTTGACCGCGCTTAAAATTCAGCATTAAATATATAATTGATGCTTGACGAGCGTAAAACCATCCCAAAAATCCAGTTTTATCATTAAAAACTAAGGAAAACAAGTGAAAATAGGCGGAAATCGCGAAAAACGAAGTGAAAAGGGGCGGAGCCTACGCGATTGCCGCGCGGAATATTTTAGTAGGAATGGAATTACTATCGTATCATTTTAAAAATGTGATATAGTCATCGCTATAAAAAATGAAATTAGATCTATGAATAATTGATAAGGGCTATGATTGATAAATGAGATGCTGTTAATGCGTTTTCCCGTCGTACTATTCATTGGGGTTGTCTTTTCGGGAAAGATTTGATATTTAGCGCATCGTCGATTTTCGTCGAAATATTTCAAGAAATCAAGATTGCAACGCCCCGAATTGTGATAATACGCATGCGTGACCATGTTGCTTTTGTTGTTTACAGTCCATGAGGTCACGAAAGGTTAAAGGAGGTGAAACAGGAAAGAATGTTGGTGACTCTCACACGGAAACCCCGGGATTTGCAAGATACCCTAGTCAAATGGGGAAGGGGAGGGAGGGGAGGGAGGGGAGGGAGACAGGCGTATGCAAATCAAAAACGCACGCTTAATCAAATCTCCTGTTCAAAATTCCCGCAGTTGCCTGGATTGAAGGGAATTCTGGAACTGGGCCAACTCTCTATAACTCGGTTCATTGATGTCGTAGAAACATGGGAGTTTCAGAATTCTAATATGGTTATGGATTGCTACAATGTGACGTTGGCAGATTAGTCACCAAAATATTCATGTTACGCCTCCTTTAAAGAAGGTGTCCCACGAATATCTGGTCAGCTGAGTTCTCGATGTGAGGTGGTGGGTCACTGTTACCCAATAACACTAAAAAAAATTCGAAACTCGAAAATCGAAACTCTCAAGTCACCATTTTTCGTTTGAACAGAGTCAATTACGAGCAACGAGCGAGAGAGCACGCGAAATGAGGAGGGCGTCCCTCTCATTCCTTACTTTGCATAATCGCCCGCAGTGGGTTCGTGGGGCGCCTTCTTTAAGGCGACGGAATCAACGGGGACGACGTCGATACATCCAAAATTTGGAGTACTAAAGTTAGACTTCCTATTCCCCACGAGAATATTCCTAATGGGCCGCGAATTGGCATAAGGTAAAGGTAAAGTTGCTTCCACAATCAAGGCGATTTTACAGTTGTCATGAGACAACCACGCCTGGTGGGGTACACACTCTGATGTTCGCCTACTTGATTCATGCTGGCCAGATTTCTAGGGCACGTTTACCTTTCGTAATCAGAGTTACTACCAATTTACCGACCCCTGGGGGATAGGCTTGGTCTGCCTCGAGGGGGGATTGAACTCGGTATCCTTCGAATTAAATTTGCCAACTTTTTAGTAAGTTTTTCAAGTGATATCTACTTGTCCCATTGGAACCATTGGTAGGTCAAGTAGTATGCATTTTACAATAAGGAAAACAATGAATTTATTCCTCACATCAAAACCAAGTTTCTGCATTCACATTTTTCGCTAATTCTTCACTCATTTTCACTTCACTCTCCTTCTACGGGTGGTCAACACTGACATTCTTCGAACGATGACTAGAGCAAAGGCAGGTTTGAAGTTATCCTCACTTTCCAAGATAATTATTGCAGCGTAAGGGTGAATATTGTGTCAAGGACAGGATCAAGAACAAAGTAGGTATTCAACTAGAATTGAATTGTCTTCAGTGTCATTGCTTTTCTTTGCAGAAGGCGAGACTAGAGAAGAAAGCCGCCGACGAGGCGATTAAGACTGAGCCAATTGACGATAGCAAGGTGATTAGTGCAACAAAGAATCTATTGTACATTCTTGAAAGAGCGAATATTAATATTAATATTAGTATTAGTGAATTTCACATTTCGATTCAACTCAGGAAGGAGTGACTGCCTCTCAGACGAAGCAGAGCGATGAGACCTCGCCCCCGGAAAAGGTGATCGATCTAATTAGTCGAAATGTCATAGAAAAAAGTAGCAATTGAATTGGATTCCTCGAGGATTGATCTTTAATCTTTGGCGATAGTTCATCACGTGACGTCATTTTCATTCAGGTCACTGATTGTGAGCAGGCGATTGTGAAGAAGAAAGAAGCAGAGTAGCATTTCACCAGTAAAAAGAATAAATACATTATTCACACACAAACTTCCCGTCATAGTATTCATTGGACTGTGGAATTAAGCGAATCACAACGACAACTTACGCAATCTTCTTTATCTTAGCCAAACAAACCAACAAGCATTCACGCTATCGCACCAATCGATAAAAAGAGGGGAAGGGTCTACTCTAATCGATACTGGCTCGTCTACAGTAATCCTGCGACGACGACAGCAATACGATATCCTGATGCAACAACCGCAGATAATAATAACAGAGAAAGGGAGGGATGTGAAAGGACAGGGGGACATATTATCATTATACTCTTCAAACAACGACAAATACATGTAATTATGGAAACAAAGGAAGGAAAAAGGACAGTAATCATGTGGAACAAGCGGGAGGGAATTTGGGAGCGAATAGTTACGGATACCACGATAGGAAAGGACCGCAAAAAGCATTACACAAATCCGAAACGAGGGAAGGGAATTGCGCGTAAGCAGCAGACATGAACGACTAGCACAGGAAGGAAAGGGGGAGACATTAGGTATTCACAGACTAATCTTTGATACAAATCCATACTTGGTGTGTGTGTAGTGGACACTGTAAGCGGTGTGGGATGGAAATGAGAAGATACAGTATAAAAGTGAATCTGACAGATCTGTTGTGCTACAAAGAAGGGACTAACACACACGATGAACAGACGACACTGGGGAGGAAAGAGAACCATAAATTATTTAGCTTTATGTGGAAGAAAAATAAACGCAAAAAGGTGCGATGCGGGCCGGATTACAATTCATTGAGCGGATAAGAGGGACAAATAGTGGGAAGGGGCGAGAACGGGATTGAGACTAGGAATGGAGAGAGAACAGGGAGGGCACACCGTCCGATACGGAACTGGAGATAATACGGTAAGCACTACACTACTGTAGCTACTGTAGTGTGTGTGTGGTGTGGCGTGTAGACTACGGTGGGTCACAATTACAATATACCCATGAGAGAAGAAGGAGGGGGGGGGCTGATTACGAGATATGAACCAGAGATGGGAGGGCAGTAACTAGCGAGATGGGAGGGCCGGGGTCAGGTATACTGTGCTGATTCGTTGTGGGATCAGGGACGGAGAGATACGGTAGGAAGTGAGGGAGATTGTCGATCGGTCGATAGATGGGCGGGTCGTAGTGCGTGGAGACGACGATGATTACTTCTGAAATGATGTAGTTCAATCAACATGTCAACTACCGTACCCTATCATATACCCCATCCCAAAGTCTCCTCCCCTGCCCTGGTCTGTCTGCTTGCTAGTCTAACCTATCCTCGTGCACTCTTGCCACTCACTAGGACACCCTACAACAACCTTAGCCCGGTGTCACAATCTCCTAAGGCTTCACTTCACTCAATCGACCACTATCATTCACTGACTACTGACTACAATCAACACGACTAGTATGGGACTGCCATCCATACGGAACGAATCGACAGTCGAAAGGAAGAAGAAGAGGCAATAGTGCACGAGGAAGAATGACAAGAGTACGAAACACAAGCCAACGTTTATTGATTACACACACTAGGTGTGGAATCAACTATAGCCGACCCGTATTTCAAACTCGGAAAAGATAGGGAGAAAAAAGAACGAAAAATGGACGTGGCAAGGCAGATGCAGAGGCAGAGGGCAGGGGGGAGGGGACTAGCAATCAATCGATAAGGGGGCGGGGCCAAGGCTACCGTACCCCATCTCTCACTCTCTCCTCCACTCTAGGCGACGACCTCCCAGCTGCCGTCGTCCTCAGACTGGCTGGTGGGCGGAGAGGCGCGGGGGCGGTGCGGGGGCACCTCAGACGCGTCAGCAGTCGACAGCGCCGGAAGCGCGTCAATCGCCGACCGAACCTCGGCGATCTGCTGCAATGGGCGGCACGGGCTTACTACACACAAGAGAGGCCAATAGAGAAGGGCTACTAATCTAACCAAAGAGTGAAGGTGCGGTTAGGCGGTTGTGCGTTTTAGGCCAAGCAACAAGCACACAAAACATAGGGGGAAACGGTTAATTGGAAGCAGTGCAGGGGTAAAGCTCAATTATGGAAGAGGAGCTGTGTCGATAGATGGATTTCATCATCACAAGTATTCATGTTGCCATTACATCATCATTGACATCGACACAGCCCCTACCGTACCACTACCGTACCCGTCTAATGGCGTGGCAGCATCTAATCTCCGCGACGATTCGCTGTTTCGATGCCGACAGTCGACCGCCTTTCTCCGCTCTCTCGGGTGGTACCGTATCCTCGGGGCAGTAGTGGTGGTGGGGCGACGACTGATACGGTAGGTTTCCCGCCGGGACCGGACAATAGTCACCCGCCCCGAGCAGCTCCACCTCGTTGGGTCCCACCACGCCGCCGTCGCAGCCCGATGACCAAGTGGGATACGGTAGCTCAAGCTCACTCAGCATGTGAAGAAGAGGCTGCCAATAGAGGGTTAGGGCAAAGAAAATGAACAACATGAACAACAAGCACATAAATAATTGACAAGTGCACAAACATTAGTTTGGTTACGATATTCAAGCACACATGGAAGCACAAATTCACAATGGATGGATGTTCAAGCGAAAAATCAAGTGTCCATTGACCACTAATCACCAAATGGAATGAATGAATGACAAAGCAAGAGAGAGACCAGAGCAGAAGTACAAGTTCCTCCACCATGCCATGACTATTAATGGGATCAATCACGTGTGTGCCCCGTCAGACGCCCTCCTTCGGTCTACCGTAATCCCTCCTTACCGCCTTGCCGTGGGTCTTCTCCAGCTCGGCGATCCTTCGCGCGTACGACGCCTCACGCTCCGACTTCAGCTGCTCTATCGTGGTCAGCTCGTGCTCCTGAAAAGGCATATTGATTAGATTACGGTAACGATAGACAAACAAGGTTACGGTATCGATCAATCAAATTCACATTCGTTGATTTATTTTGACATCGATAAATTATTCTCATACGCTATTGATTGATTACGGTATTGATTATCGACTGGCAACACTAGACAACGTTGTCGATCGACACATCAATCAATACCATCGGTAACTACCGTATCATACCAGGGTGGCGAGGGCGTCGATGAGGGCGTCATTCTGCTTGCGCAGCTCCTCCTTCTCAGAGTCGTCAGCGAAAGGGGCGGGAGCGGGAGCGGACTGAAATCGTTTTGTCAATAATTAATAATATTATTTCTAACATCAGAACCGAAACCAGGGCATAACAGAAGTCGAACTACATACCATAACACTGAGGCACAAATGTGAATCAAATGTCAATCCAAGAAAAAAATCGAGACCAAAAATGAATAATCAATCAATCTGTAGCTACCGTAACCTCCTCCCTCCTCGATTACCGTACCTTGGCAGACTGCTCCTTCTGGCTCTTCTTCGCCTTCTCCTGCGCGTCCTTGATCGAGGCGGCCACGCTCTTCAGCCACTGCTCGTACGCCTCAAGCAAATCAAATAAATCAATAATTCTTTTCTGATTCAGCTCCGAAAGGTGTTCAAAATTATCAAACATATAAATAAAGTCATATTATTCCGTCAACGAAACCATAAGGCTGCAGGTTCATAAAACTATCAACACGTCGTCGTACCGTACCCCTCATCCAGCCAACCAATACTAACCCCTCCTACCGTACCTTAGCATCGGCGGCTTCATCGAGGGCGGGCGCTCCTCCAATCAGCTTGCCAATGTGGGAGACGACGAGGCGGCGCTCACCGCGCACACGCTCCTCCTGCAATCAATAATAATTAAATAAATAAACATTTTAAATTATTTAATATTTTCTAATCAACTGTAATCAGTTGTATGCTATTCACAATTCACAATGGATCACTCCATTTTTGTTACACTTTTCTCAAAAAATAAATTTTGCCAAAAAAGTGCCACCCGGCCACTCTTCGCTTCACCACTTTCTCAACTACCATAGCCTACGTCTTGGAGCAATTTCTAATTTCTTTCTCATTCCAAACTATCAACTCTCGAATCTCCCTCACAGCACCCTCCCAAGCATGCACCCCTCCATCTCCTCTCCTTTCTCACCTCATCCTTGGCCGGAGTGGCTGCAGCAGGGGGCGTGGTCTCCTTCTTCTCTCCTCCCTTCTTGCTCTTCTTGCTGCCCTTCTCCTGTGCAGCAGCTGCAGCAGGGGCGGAGGTCGTGGAGGGGGCGGGGCCGACGCCATTCGACACCTTCGACGATGACGTCAGTCTCTTCTCGAGCTCGTTCAGCTGGTCGTTCATCGTGTGCGATCGAGTGCGCAGCTCCTGCAGAGAAGACAAGCCATGAGTGAGACAGCAAAGCGAGTGAATGGAGGAGAGCAGACAACGAGTTCCCAGAGACAAGAGACGAGAAAAGACTTGAGGATCCCAGAACATAGAGGGAGGAATCTTGATTAGAGGAGAGCGGTGTTATTCTCGAGGCAATGGGATGATCAACATAAGATGGTGTTCAACAAATCCAATCTCACCGCAGCTCTTATCCATCTTTCATGAAGTCCAGTGAAGACTGGCATCAAATTCTACTTTCACCAAGCTCTACGAAGCCTAATCTAGCCTGTTGTCAATTTAAATTTAGTTTCCCCCCCCCCCCTACTAACACTCTTCCCCATGCTTCTTGAAACCACAACTCTCCATGAAACCCAATCCAGCATTTTTATGTTTCATTACCCCTCTGCTCACCGTATTCTTCTCCTGCAGTCGCTCCTGCTCCTTCTTCAGATCGGCATTCTCCTGCTTGAGAGCCGCGAGCTCGGCCGAGTTGTCGGCAGCGGGAGGGGCGGCGTTGAGGAAGGCAGACTTCTTCAGCTCCACCTGGAGATAAGACTACCGTAATCCAGTGGTTCGCTGCTTCAGACTAATTTCCCTCGTCAACGTTTGTACTACCATATTCCGGGACGAGTATGGTGGGTCAGATCCAAGGAGGGTCTCCAGACTACCGTAATCCAGAGTCCGGGCGGGTCACACTTACAATCTCCTCCACTTCAGCCTCCTTCTTGGCCGGCTCGGCGACGGGGATGACCACCTCGGCGGCGCGCTTCTCGGCCTCGGCCAGAGACTGCTCGAGCTCCGAGACACTGCAAGACGATGAATATTTAAAATGAATTATTTAAATAAATGATAAAAAAATAAAATAAATAAACCGCACCGCTTGGTGAGCGAGGCGATCTGGGCGTCGGCGGCCGAGCTGGAGCTCTCACTTCTGCAATGGGAACCCGGTAAACATTGGCGCTTCACTGCATGTGATCATGTGTTGCTAATGAAACACCAAACACCGCAGCACAATAAAATAACATCGTTGCGGGGATGCTTTCCTCCGTGGCATCTATTCATTCCGCTGTAGAATTTCCACAAGCTCCATTTCTTTAGAGACAAAGTGGAATCAATAGTCCTCCCCAATTCCTTCCCATCCTTTCGTCCCTTACCCCTTCTTGATGGCGGAGATCTCTTTCTGGGCCTCCTCGAGGGCGGCGCTCTTCTTCGCGAGCTCAGCCTCCTGAAATTTTACACATTTAAATTAAAAATAATTAAATAAATTACCTTGGCAGCGAGTTTGGCGACCACTTCGGCCTGCTCCTTCTTCGCCTCCTCGAAGCGGTGCACCTGCGAGATTGCCGTTTCACATTTGTTTTTATTAACTTTTAGAAACACAAAACAGTGTGGTGAATCACCAAATGACGTCATGCATTTCGAAATGGATAAATGGTGATTTTGTGCAACAACAAACCTCCTTGTTGAGCTCCTCAATCATCGTCTTGAGCGAGTTCGTGTCCGCCAGATGAGACGCCTCGCGCTGCAACGAATCCAATCAAAATATATAATTTAATTATTTTAAAAAAATCAAGCAACCCGGAAGATTCAAGTTTCAACCCTCTGAAAAAAGCGTCCCATCCCAAGCCTTGCAAATATTTTCTGTCAGTAACTCACAACCAGCATGATCGTGTCCATTTCTCGCTTCAAATAATTAGTGCTTGAAGATGAAAGACGAGATAAGTGAGGGAGCGAGTAAGAAGAAAGGGGAAAGCAGAGGAGGGATTTCTCTTCGAGTGTTTCTTTTTCTCCTCCTCTCGAGAGCCCTCTGACTCAGTGCAAAGGGGGCCGGATACTGATACCCGTTACACACTGTTTCTCTCCGCCCGTCACTTTTTTACAGCCCGCATAACTTCTTTCTCTATTTCTCTCGCCGCCACAGACACGCATTTCATCATGTTACCCCCTTCCGCTCTCCTCAAATTACCCGCTATCTCCGCAACCTGCCACTCTCTCGTTTCATTCCTCCCTCCTCCTCACGCGGTGCCAAGTGAACACGCGTGATCACATTGCCCTCTCCTGTCAATAGTCACCCTCGCCTAATCGGATCGATCCAACTCAATTTCGAAACCCAAAATCGACAGGGGAACACATGAAACAGCTAAAAGGCAAAACATAGTTTCGACGCAAATTACACCATAAAACCCACCATTTCCGCCTGGGACAGCGCCAGTGCTCCACTCAGATCGAACAGGGCATTCGACAGCGTCGTCGCTGTGGGCGTCTTCGATGGAACGGCAGCGGCTTCAGATAGCGACGGGGGAGAAGCGGGGGTCGCCGGAGTGGCTGGGGTCACTGGCGTGGCATGAGGAGTAGCCGTTGGAAGCACAATGGAAGGGCCCTTGTTGGCCTGGCCAGACTTGTTGCCCGATCTCTTCTTTCCCATGATGGCTTGGAGGAGAATAAAGTTGAAGATGAAGCAAGACGGTGCTTCGGGGTTTCACAGAGCGAATGAAAGAGAGAAGAAATCCGCCAGATGTCAGAACTTCTTTATTGTGTGTTGTTTATGCCTCTTGCCTCACACTCGTGAGTTCCAGTGAGGGAGATAGAGGAAGGAAGAGGTAACAGGGATGAGAAGAAAGATTCTCAAAACTTGCAACGTCAACACAACGGGAAACTTTGCAGGGCAAAACTATCCGATGACTAGTGAGGGCGGTTCTACAGGACTCGCGACACTGAGAATGGAGAGAGACTAGAAGCTTCCTTCTGCTCTCCTCCCCTCTTTCTCATCGATTTGCATGCCTCCCTCTAGTATGGCATCTCCAAGGGGGACTTTCTCTCACTCTTTTGTCTCCTCATTTCCCCTTCTCTCTCGTCGCCTTCGGAAATCCATCTGCCGAGTGTCGCTCCACTCTCCCTCTGCACCCTCATTTACCCTCCCCCCCCCCCCCCCCTCCACGACATCCGATTGTTGTCACCCTAATTACCAGGGGCCGAGGCAATAAAAAACGAAACCAATGCATGGGCCTCGAAAATGTAGATCCCGGAAGATTAAGGTTGCAATCTTAATCTTCCGGGTAATATCCCAAACTTTCACAGAAAACCGATACTTCACAGGTTTCCTTTGCAATTCACATCATCTCACAGTACAATTCTGAGCCTCAGCCTTTCCATTCATCAAGTGCGCGAAAAGACATCTCACGGTGGACTTCCGTTCCTGCCTCCCATCAATACCCCAGATATTCACTTCTTCATCCCCCTCACTACACACTGCAGTCTCATTCTGATCCAACAACCCGTTGAATTCCAGTCCCATCATCTCCTCACCTTCTTCGCCTCCTCCATCAGCTGCTCCACTTGCTTGGCTGCCTCGGCGGCGCGCGCCTCCAGCGTCTCCTTGACCTGCTCCAGCTGCAATGATGAGGAATTAGAAGTTAGAAGATTCTAACTGCAACCGACCAATCTAATGTTTCGACCTGATTATTCGGAAGTATATTAACTTTTTACAAGGGGGAAAGGCAAACAATTTAAATAATTTTCTTCCGCTATCACCACTTCGCCGATTACTCAAACACCATCCTTTCGAAATATAATCAACGACTGAAACCTCAATCATCCGACCCTCGAACCAAAATAATCACCAATTTCCAGTGCACCAGATGATTGAGAAAACAAGTCAGGCACATCCAAAAATCAATACCCCTCCCCCCTTCCCCTCCCGTACCTCAGTCAGTCGCTGCGAGATGGCCTTCGCGTTCTGTCTCGACTCGGCCAGCAGCACCTCCTGTCCGACGGCAGCGTCCTCGCGAGTCTGCAAATAACCGATAATCAATCAATATCAGTGCGTTCGGCTAAGAATCGCACCCCCTGCGGTACAGCAAAAAATTACCCATTGAGATAAACATAGATTATAGTAGCCCTAGGTACCCTACATCGATTTCTGTTATCATCATGACCATATCAGTCTCATTTGCATAATTACATGCATCCAAAGTTTGACTACTTTTCCACATTTCATTGTATAATTTCGAGGAAACGCGTCCGATCGGGCTGAAATTTCGGCTACAGCCTAATCTTGACATGCTGAATCCAATTATGTTTTCAGATTATGCAAATTCGAAATTTGAATTTTATCACTAAATTTCAAACCCTGATTTCTCAAAGATAAGGCCGAACACCTCGCTAATTTTTTGATATGTTATGTCAATTGGTGTGATCGGCCCAGAAAAAAAATTTCAGCCAATTTCGTTGTCAGACTGAGGAGTTACAGCCCAAAAACGAGTACGCTCTTTTAGAGAGAAACCCCTTCATTTCGACCCATTCGCCCATCCGAGCGGCGTGAAATGATCTATTTCAACAAATTTTCGACGAAACTCATTTGACTTCGCTCACCCATTCTCCATTTCGCTCCGCGCGGGTGGGTGAATGGGTCGAAATGAGGGGGGTTCTCTCTAAAGATCAACTTTTTTTTTTCCGTCTGTAACTTCTCAGTCTGACAACGAAATTGGCTGAAATTTTTTTTCTGGGCAGATCACGCCAATTGACATAACATATCAAAAAATTAGCGAGGTGTTCGGCCTTATCTTTGAGAAATCAGGGTTTGAAATTTAGTGATAAAATTCAAATTTCGAATTTGCATAATCTGAAAACATAATTGGATTCAGCATGTCAAGATTAGGCTGTAGCCGAAATTTCAGCCCGATCGGACGCGTTTCCTCGAAATTATACAATGAAATGTGGAAAAGTAGTCAAACTTTGGATGCATGTAATTATGCAAATGAGATTGATTGGAACATGGCGATAACAGAAATCGATGTAGGACGCTTAGGGCTATCATATTCTATGTTAATCACAATGGGTCATTTTTGGCTGTACCGGAATTCCCGGGAAAAGTGCGATTCTTAGGCGAACGCACTGATATATGGAGACTACCGTAACCCCCTTCCATACCGTGCCTTCCAAAAAAAATAATAATCAATACTCGGCTACCGTAACCCTCCTACCGTACCTTCTGGAGAAGGACACTCTGCTCAAACTGCTTCCTCTCCTTGGCGGCGCTCTCCTTCGTGTTCTTGAGCGTCTCCTCGAGGTCGGCGATGCGGGCAGCAGCCGATTTGGCGTCCTGAGGGGAAGATTTGATGATAATCAATAAATTGATAATCAGGGAAACATCAGATCCATGTTTCAATACCAGATGAAGAAAAATAATTGTCAAGTGTTGTTCTTTCAAAATACAACGATCGCGCGCAACACAAATCTCGCTGTCAAGATTCTTGAAATTGTCAGTGGGCCCCGGCACGATCCGCCAGTTACGGAAAGAGGTAGACGATACTTACAGCCTTGAGCTTCTCGAGTTCCTCCTTGTTGTCGGGGATGACGGGAATCACGACTGCAGAGGCCGTCTTCCTCGCCGTATCGAGCTCGCGCGAGAGCTGCAATTACATGTATTTAAAAACAATATTACTAATTATTTATTGGTTTGTTTTAGTACAATATATCCATGTTGGGATCCCCATTGCAGACACACCATTGACCCTCGTGTCTGTTCATTCGATTTCATTGTTTAAAATCCACAAGAGTAAACACAGACGATCAAACAGGGTATTCTTGGGCCCTTTTCCTGGTCATCCCTACCCTCCACCCTTCTCCTCTCACTCCCCCGCTCGGCCGCTCATCGGATCATGCAAATACTAATCGTCCTATACAGGACGGCTGTTCCAATAACAGTTGAGGGGGGGGGGTGAATTGAGTGGAGAAAAGCAATCAATCGTGTTGCACGCATAACGCTCAATAAAGCGCACAATCGGGGTTTCATCATTCCCATTCAAATGCAATATTCAACGAATGTACATCATTTCAGTCGTAGAATCAAATTAACCACAAATCGAGAAATAACCGATACGGTAGGTCTACCGTACCTTGTCCAACTCGGCAATCTTGGCAGCCAACTGGCTTTTCGCCTCCTGCGCCTCGCTTCCCGACGCCGCCATCTTCTGCACCACCTCGTTCGTCATGCGTCTGAATCAGTCAATCAATAACTTGCTACTGTACTCCCGACAATCGCACAGTGACTGTTAAAAAATGCTGCCTTTTTAAAGGATTCATTTTGCACGCCTCGTTTCTGCTTCAGTCAACCAATAACTTTTTTTAATAGGGCGCCCATTATCAAACGATTCATTCAGCCCGCATCTCTCCTGTTTCACTCCTTACCTATTGCTCTCCATATCAGCCTCGAGCTTGGTCTTCTCGGCCTTGACGGTAGCGAGGGCGCGCGCGCTCTCGTTCGCCAGACGCTCCGCGCGAGCATTGTCCGTAAGGGCCTTCACGTTCTAAATGTATTTTTTTTATTTATTACAAAATGGACATTGCAAATACAACACCATAGAGCTAAGCAATTGCACAAGACAAAATCGCTCAAAAGTATATTATTCTAGTATAGTAAAGACATCATCACATCAAGCAATGATGATAGCTGTCTTGTTTTGTACAATGGATCAGAAACACCAATCAGCCAGGCGCTTTCCCGCTTCACTTCCCCCTCAACCCACCTTCTCATGGGTCTCGCGGAAGAAGTTGTTCAGGTACTCAAGGTACTCCAGCTCGAGCTCGTCAATCGACGACAGACGGGCAACCACCTGAAGAGGGGATCGATAAAGATGACGAAATCACTGCATCGATCGATAGTCCATGACCCTGATTACCTTGTTCGTGTCCAGGTCCTTGAGCGAGAGATGGCGGGGTGCAGCCGATTCGGCAGCAGGGGCAGCTAAAAATTAAATAAATTTAAATAATAGGTGGACGCGGTTCCCCAGCATTGCATTATTCTGGAATAAGACCCTGTCAACCTGATGGCATGATTTAGCTGTGTTTGTTCTCCATGCCCACGTATTAAATAAAATATTTTTACATAAATAATCTGATTAATTAATTCAAATCCCTTTCGTGTCCCCGTTCCCATCTCCTTCTTGCATTCCATTACATTCCATCTGTCTTACTCACTCTTTTTCCTCTTCTTTTTCTCCGTTCCCTTTCGCCCCTCTCAATTCCACTCAACATGAAGGAATGGTTAGCCAAGAGAGAGGGAGAGACACGAGATGGGCGAGAGGGGATGCGGTCTCTCTCTAATCTCTCCCCTTTCCTTCCACTCCCTCCCCTCATCTTCATCACCCCTATTGAAGGTCACCAATCCGTCCACGAGAGGGGCTACCCCTACTCTCGTTTCCACTTTTCACTGACAATTCGCCCCCTAACTCATCCAAATCTTGGTCAACCGTCTAGCGAGGCTCGCTAGAAAGGAAGAGTAGAGATAGCGAGATAAAGTTGCAAGATAGGAAGTGGAAGGGCTGGTTTCCTCCCCACTATCACATCATCACTGATAGCATATCGGAGAAAGTGTCAATCAATCTCATGAGCCGTCGTATCAATGGCGAGTACAAATGATAACAGAAGACATTACGCTCATAACCTTTCAATCATCATTTCAGTTCCCGATCATTCAAACTATACCGTACCCTCTTTCTTCTCAGTCTTCTTCGCCTTCTTGGTCTTGGCCTCGACAAACTCCTCTTCGTTCTCAATTTCCTCGACCTGCTAAAATATAAGAAATTAGCAAAAACAATAAATTGTACTTTTTCAAACATCCCCGAAACGGGTAATCAATCACCTGCTGCTTGTTCTGGGCGGCCTTCTTATTAGCCTTCTTCTCGCCATTCGACTGAGGGGTAGACTTCTTCGCTGAAAAAAGGAGTGCACTCATTAGCAGCGTATTCCACGTACATGCAACGAGATCTCACACATACGTCATAATCTCGACGACTTCTGGGAATAGCACACTACACACCACTCAGTCCTCGATCAACCACTACCGTACTCACGTTGTTCGGGAGCAGCAGACTGGAAGGGCGCGGCCTCCTCCTTCTTCACGGCTACAGGCTCGGCCTCCTTCTTGCTCTCCTTCTTCTTGGGCTCCTCGGGCTTCGGCTGCAAATTCAATCAGTTCACGATCATCCTACTACCGTATTCTTCCAGTCGAGACCCCCCATCAGTACCTGTTCCTTCTTGGCAGTCTCCTTCTTGGGGGCGGGCACGGGCGATTCCTGGGTGGTCGTGGGGGCTGCAGCTGCAGGTGCAGCGGGTGCAGCAGGGGCCGCGGGCTTGTCCTCCTTGCTGTCGGCCGAAGTCGTGCTGGCGGCAGCGGCCGCAGCAGCCTGCAAGTGTGACGGGTTAACATTTGAGTGAAACATTAATATTCCTGGCCAAAAATAGCCGGGAACGTTCAGAATCACGGGTGCCAACAACTACGACGGAAACAACCATATAAATAAAATATATGAATGTTACTGCCTGAAACATTATTCCACCTTGCGAAAGAAGATCAGATCAACCCCGGCTGATCCACGTTTCATCCTTTCCTCACCTTCTTCTTCTTCTCCTCCTTCTTCTTCTGCTGCTGTCTCTCCTTCTCCTTCTTGTCGTTCTTCGTGCTCATCGCGTCCTCCAGCGTGTAGATCTGCTTGTTGTCCCGCGCCTGCCATTTAATTTATTAAATAAATATTTCATCACTGTTAAAACACAATGCTCTTTGTTCCAACTTGCACTTCATTTCGACCATTTTCTAAAGAAAAGATCGGTCGAATTGGGGTTTCTCGGCCTTCTTTCTACCTTTTCACGCCAAAATCGATCAATCAATCGCCAACTGACTACCGTATCCTCGCCGATTACCGTACCTTGGCGAACGTGTCCTCCTCCTGGCCGTACATCTTGTAGAGGAAGAAGGCGACGGCCGATATGATCGTCACCGCGATCGCACCAGTCGTCAGCGCGTCCATCTGTAATTACTATTATTTATATTAATTACATTAATAAAAATATAAATATCAACTAAACAACATCGCATAGAGACCACAAACTACACGCTAGTCATGATGATGCAATATCGCGCAAGGGCGTACGTGACAAGCCTACGCAAACAGTGTGCTAGCGCGGAGCACACTGACCCCGTTCGCAACGCGGATTCAATGCTCTTGCGGGGGAGCGCGTTTAGCTATTCCGGCGTTGGAGCCACTCTGGTACTAATGTTGAACAAAGTAGTGCTCCATAATTGCAAAAATTAGTGGAGAACGGCAGGGGGGAGGGGTAGGGGTGTCCGGTCTCTACCTGCTCGGCTCTCGACGCATTCGTCAGACTTCTAGCTCGCTTGATCACGTCGTTGAGACTGGGCAGTGCCTTGTGGACGTCGTCAACGGACGGGAGAGTCTTGACGCCCTTATGGGCGAGGTACGAGAGGTAGTTGACGAGATCGGCCAGATACGGGGAATCGGACGATGTCGGTGACGAGGAAGACGAAGAGGCGACCATTGTGAGAGGACAGGGGGGGAGACCGCACGCGACGAGTCGAAAGACGATGAGTGTGGTGTGAGGACGACGTTCGTTAGATGATGAGAATAATGGCCATTGTGTGCCGCACGCAAATTACTCGGAATGCTAATGGAGGTGAAAAGATCACGGGATGGGATTAGTGTGAATGGAAGAGTAATTGGAAATGCGCGAGAGGCTAAAGTTGTTCTTTGTCGGGAAGGAAAGGGTGGAAACGGTGTCGTGTTGGGTCTCCTACGTGGAACGAGGGAGCACTAAACGACGGGAGAGGCGCAAGGAGAAATGGAAACGCTTCGTCTTCTCTCTTCTCTAAACTGTCAAACGAAAGGGAAATATTGCTGAAGGGCGAGAGGAGAGCGAGAGAGATGAAAATGAAGAAAGGGGATGAATAACCGTCAGAAAGAAACAAGATTTGATCGTCTCCCGATAAGTTATCGCCCGCCCTAACTGATAAACAAGCAACTACATTGCCCGTGACCGCACCTAGAAATAAGTCAGCGCCACGCACTATGTCGGATTGTCATCAAAAGGTTACAAATACAATATAAATATAAATAAAAGCTTACAAACCTCTTAGTGGTCGACGATTGGAACTCGAGGGAAGAGGGAAGGCCGGAGCTTCTTCTTGGCGTTAGCTAGGAAGAACCGCTCAAGTGCGCACCAACTGAAACATAAGATTGTGGGGGTGTAATTCGAGAAAAGGGGATGGACAGACACGCAAACGAGCACGGAAGAATGGCTATACAAGTAATAGTTGGCTACACGTGAAAGAAGACTCGTTTCGGTTCATTGGTCTCGAGTGAGAACGGGGGAATGGGGATGGGGAGGGAGAGGGGAGAGTTCAGAGGGGTGCTATCGATCGGTCACTCACTCAAAGGGAGAGAGAGAGGCCGATCGAGATCAGGGAAGGGTGTGTTCTTCTCGTTCACAAAAAAGCGAGCGCAGTTTGAATTCCTTTCCGAATGTCGTGGCGAAAGTGTGTGAAAGTGTATGGGCGGCTACGGTCGCACGCAGCCGGCGGATATTTTACAGTTGATTTCAGTTTTGTTTATTTTTTGTTTATCTTTTTTTAAAATAGTTTTAATTTGTATTTTTCAACTTTAAACTACAAATTAAGGCTGCCACCAGGCTGATCTTTCGGTCTTCTTGTGCACTGCGTTTTCCGGTGTTAAAGAGATTTAGCTTTATTGTAACGAGAATACACGTGTGACCGGGCAGGGTGAGATATTGCAATCGGGTGGAGGGAAGAATGCACGGGGATTAATACATAAAATCGGCACATAGGAAGGGCAACACCAGCGGGAAAGTTGCACAATCTGACGCGTGGGTTACGGTAGCTCCTCTTCAGCGACGGTCGAGCAGCTTCTTTCTGTAGATAATATTGATTTTTTTTTCGAAAATACAATCGATAAATCTTAAATAAAATCGATAATCGAACCTCATGTACTCCCTATCGTGGATGTGTCTGCACTCATCGCCTAGATCTCCGTGAACTTTCGGGTCCAGGGTAGAGGCCATCTCGCTGATCTGCCGCAGGTTCACGTTCTGGAATATAGTTTTTATTATTGTTTTTTATAAAATATTTTCGAAAATTGTCCTACCAGGAGGACGTCCTGGGCGTTGGGGCATTCCTCGGACAGCAACTGATAGTAGCAGACGGTAGAGCACTCAATTGAACTGGAAAGTGGGGTAGATTGTTATTGATCTACTATCCCTACCGTACTTTTCAACTACCGTACGCCAAATATCTACCGTACCCAAGCTGTCCTACCCCTCCTACCGTACCCCCAACTATCGTACCTGCAAGCATGCTTCAACTTCTTCTCCTTTTCGTGCTGCTTCTCCACCTTCATCGCACAGCGGCGCTTGCACTCTGCAATTATCGATTTATTGATTGATCGAGGAGCGATTTTATAATTCTTTATCAGTCAATTCTTACCCTTATCGGATCCCTGGGAGGCACGAGCAAGGCATGTTACGTGCGGCTCGAGATCTGCAATGACGTAACTTGGGATCGATAATACCGTAACCAAATGAGCATCCTACAGTAATCAGTAGCTACCGTCCCAGATCTATGGTACGGTTTCTTTGACCATCTACCGTTCCAGAGATCTGCAATGATACGGTACCCTCGTACTACCGTATTCTAATGATACAGTAATCCATAGTTACCGTACCCTCCTCATAGTCGATACAGTAGAGCCGGTAGAAGGAGGTTAGCTGGTGGAACTTCTGGGCGTCCTCTCCTCCACACTTCATCACGCAGTGAGCGCCTCGCTCGAGACTATCGCACACCTGGATGATTACGGTGGTGAATAAGGGCACAGCTGCATGAATATATATATTCATGCAGCTGTGCCCTTCAGTGTGAACAGTCCTCATTCCTCAGCCCATCCTGATTCGAAACGATTATTCCTTGGACCAGAAAATCGTTCCGAATCTGGCTGGGTTTGAGCTTACGTTTCAATTTCTTTGCAGATACGTTTCAACCATAGTACTCAAGCCTACAAAAAGGTTCCAGTTAATCACCATTTCTTCTCTAGTGGAAAAAAATATGTTTAGTCACCGAAAATGGTGTCCCACGCTTTTGCGTGTGAATTTTAAAAAAAAGACATTCGTTGACGTGAAGATTTGAAAAGAGATATTCCCACAACATGCTTGTTTTCATTACGTCTTCACACTTTCATTCTCCATTTAGATTTGTTTCACCCACACTACTCAAGTTCGAAACATATCTCTTTTCTGATTTGTGCTTCTTCGTCCCGAACATGTCCAATCTCACCACAGCCAGAAAGATTCGTCCCGCTCAATGACTCAATCGTCTCACCTTCTCAAAGTTATTGAAGATGAAAGCGAAGCTTCTCTCCATCTTGGCCAGTGGTTGGATGCACTCACTCAGACAGGGAGACAGCTCATCCTTCTTCTCCTGGTACGCAGCGGCTCCTGAAGCGAACGGTTACGGTATCGATTGGAGATGCACTACCGTACCTCGACTAGGGTACCAATCGAGAGTACAGTTTCGCGTCTAGATTACGGTACCAATCGATTGAGATACCGTAACCCGACTTGGGTATTAATCGATAATTACCTGCAGCCAGTAGTATCAGCAGACCGGCCTGCATCGCTCGCTGTGGACTATAAGGATCGGGAAGGAGTAAGAGGGGGAACTAATCCAGGAAAGGAGGTCACCGATCCCTTATGTAGCCTCCGGTCAGGATCCCACTCGAGAGCGAGAGCCGGTGAGAGAACACGGGAAAGTGAGAGAGTGCATCCCGCTAAGGTAGTGAAAGTATACCGAGAGATGGTCAGGTGTGCGGGGTGGGAGAAAAGCGAGTTAGCTCCTTCAGGGCGAATGAGCGACTTTCACCTACGCACTTTCAATTGCACAGTATCAGTTAAGTAATCTCTTTATCGATTATGGCAATGATAGTGCAGATCAGACCTATTATTACGGTACGGCAATACCCGACGCTAGATGCTAGCAGGAGGAACAGGGGCAAAGATCAAAGATCAAATATATTAGTCCTTCTTCTTTTCTGGCCTTCGCTCGTCATCCGATTCCACTTCACTGACTGCTCTGCTGACGGGTCGATCGGGAGTTGATTCAGTCTGAAAAATCAATAATTGGTTTGTCTATCATAATCGTCCAGCTTCCGTACCTTCACATCGTCGTCCTTCACATCTTCGATGACGTCAATGACTGCTGAATGGTCGTGATCTTTGATCTCCGGCAGATCCACCTGTTTCCGGTCTTCGATATCCTCGCCCTTTTCGGGTGATTGGTCTTTGATCTCTGATTTGGAGTGCTCGGCGCTACGTTGCACGTGCTCATCCACATTTTCTTCCACATCCTTAGCTTGATCTTTGATCTTTCGCTCCTGTTCGTTGACCTCCGACAGTTGATCTTTGATCTCTTCCTTCTCGTTCCTTTCCTCGCCCCTCTCCACGTGCTCGTACTCGTGTACAGAAGAATCGGCTGAGCTTGATCGATCCTGAATAACCAATTCTAATTGTGGAACTCGTTTCCATATGTGTTTCAGAACGATGCCAAATGATATCACCGATCATATTTTCCAGTCTTGCTGTGTTTTGCCAGTAAAAACAACAATATACATCTCGCTAAACATTTCGGTAGACGTGCCATCTAAAGCCAATGAAAGAGAGTGCACGTGAATTGACTGAATGGGCGGTTTCATTCTGTAATCCTACTGTCGTTCCGAAAAAGCCCCATAGCCCACAACTTATAATCCTTAGCCTGAAACTTGTAATTATATAATACTATTGCGTGGGACCGGGACCTCTTATTTGTACCACTAGTGATGATCGGCTATGTCCCCCATTTCTTACTGTTTCATCGTTAGTAAACTAAAACGAGTGCTCAACTCTACCCCGCACCTCTTCACTGTCCTCAGGAGGCGCTCCGCTCTTCTCTTCCTTCTCAGACGGAAGATCGAAGGCGACTTCGCTCGGGGGCTCCTTCTTGAATATTTCATTGACTTAAAACTCATCCAAGCATTCTCCAGCAGAGAGACGCAACGACTAATCTCAAATTTTGTGTAGAAAATTGTTCTCTGACCTTCTCCTTGTCCTTCGTCTCCGGGATGCAGATCATCAAGAATATGGGAAGGAAGAGTAGACCGTGCAGCATCGAGAAGGTGATTACGAGGAAGACCTGAGAAGAGGTCTCGAGTGGAATCTTTGGTTACGGTAGAGTGAAAAATGCTAATTTTCTCAGTGATTAAAGCTCTTTTGCGGCGTTCTTAAATGGATCCTTAAATGGATTAAATGGATAAAGAGATCCGAAGATTATTGCAGCGCGTCGTTGACTCTCGAAGCGATTTCCGGATTACTGTATCTTCGACTATCAATATTACCGTCTTAAAGAAGATCTGGACAATGTACGAGTCGACGAGCGTGAGCACCATTATGCCGAGAATCGTAGAGAAGGCGCCCTGAAAGGGTTACGGTTGGTGGGTATTTTTCATTCAACGCGTATTTGACCTTTGACGAATGTTTTGTTGGGAAAGTTGATCTAACTGGCACCTCTCTCTAAAGGGTCTTTCAGAGATGTTTCACAGTTTCTCCAACAGTTATGTTTCATCGCATCCATAAATTCGGTCCCCTCGATGTTCTCCAGTTTCTCGTAGTCCAGCAATTTGAAAAAAAATAAACAAACCAGAAACACGGGCCATCCGAGCTCCTCCAAAGCAGTGACAGCTCTTGTCTTCGGGCAACCGTGGGCCTGCAATGTTATCTGTTTTGTTCAACTCTTTTCTGTGTTCCATCCATGTGGTGCTTTACACACACACACCTTCCTTGTTGACGAGGGACATCGTATCAAAAAATCCCCCACATCGTCAGCCATCTCACGCCGCGTAATCAGGCGAATCAATAAGTGAAATTGGTCAACTCACGAGTGCGTACGCATACGCGATGTGGGCTGACAGATCCACGGCAAAGCCAATACACATGATCACTGTGATCATGGAAACGGAATCGAGGTTGACGCCCCAGAATGTCATGTAGCCGAGCACACCTGAACGATGAATTTTTGGGTACATACAGGAAATGAAGATTGAAAGACTAATGAAAGATGCTGAACCATATGAATATGGCAACGAACATCATCGCCATGACAACTCGCTAGATCCGGATCGGTATGGAGGGGAATAGAAAGGGAAAAGATGATACGTGTCTCATCATTGCTTTTCATCGGCTTCTTTCATTCTCTTTCGCAGCTTAGATTGTGCATCCACTCACCAACATTAATACTGGCAATGGCCAGCACGACCGAGCAAGCAGCTCTCCAGTCAGGGATCATGATCAATGAAACAGTGAGCATCATTCCCAGTCCCATGCCGATGTTGGAGATGAGAGAGGGCTTGAGCTCGAGATACTGCAATACAATTAGATTATTCTCCTTTGTTTCAGTAGAAATTATGATATTTTGCAATGCTCATGCTACAGCAACGTATGCGCAAGACTATGAAGATAGTCTTTTGTGCGCGTTATTTCTTTATCGTGGTTATGGCAGTCAATATCGACTGCGTAGAGCTCAGCAACTTTGATCAACAAGGGCCAACAAGCAAAAAGTTGATCTTTGATCTCCCACCTGGTCGGCAAACGGATAGTACTCGTGGAAGGTGGTCACGTTGAACTGCGGGTAGCTGGCGGCGATGCCTGCAATGATCTTTGCCCTGTAAACTCACCCACTTCCCTGTAATGCAGAATGAAACTCAGCTTTCAAGATCTGCTTGAGTTTCACTCATTGCTCAAATCAGTTTCAAGTGCGAATTGCCAATTACTCCTTGTATGCTCATAAATAATTAAAATCACTTGAAAACGGGGGGGGGGAAGCAGAGATGCATTCTTCATCCGGACAGCCCTACTTGCACTCCTAACAACACTTGCAGCTCGCCGCAGCGACTAATCACAAATTTTCCATTGTAAATCAGTGGTTGGGAGAACTCACTCCTCATCAGTTTGCAGCTCTCCGTGTGGTCCGTCGGCGTGCGGTAGTTCCTTAGGCCAACTTGGAAGCGGAACGCCTTGAGCTGCTTGTAGTCCTGAACATTTACAGTCCGCCGCAACGACTAATTGCAAAATTTGTGTTCAAAATTTTGCTCCGAACCTCTCCCGGGGCCCAGACGGTATCCTTCTCCCAGAGTGTTCGTCCACCGGCGATTATTAGCCACTCCTTGCAGCGTTGATACCACTCGAACGAACTGGAATTGAGGAATTGAAACAATGTTGCAAGTATGTTTCACAATCGCGATATCTACGGAAAATATTGCGTTCAGTGATTTCTCTGCGAATGTGTATAAAAACAAATCTTTCAAAAAAAATTAATGGCAATAGCTCGCTGTTACTGTTGTATTTTTTGTTCGCCGTTTTGCATTCAACAGACGTTGATCTCACTTGGTCGGTTTCTTGATCAACACATCCTTCTCCTGGTCCTCCAGATATCGATCGTACGCAGTCAACCACAGCATCGTCGCGTTGTGACGCATCGTGTAGTACGTTCCCTGGAGTGATCTTTGATCTTAGCTTTTTTCAAATTCAGCTACCCGAACTAATACATAAACGCAAGTATGTTTCATCGGTGTAGCATATTCGATAAAAAAAAAGACATACGCAGTATCTATCAGTCCTCTTACTGAGTATCCACAAAGTTCCCATAAGTAACCTCAAAAGCATGGATCATCTCATCGATGCCCTCCCTTCCTTCCTTCGAGAAGAGATCGGGCGGATTGTTGACGACAACCTGCATCTGAAGACCTGCAATATCGATTATGATTTGATGGGCTCGAAGGAATTTCAAAGATACCGCATCTGGAGTTATCGTGGTGTGCAATATCATGTCAAGCCATTCTCTCAAGTGCTCGAGGAGGGCCAAAAATTGCACGCACTCCTCATATCGAATGCTCTCTCGCTGGTGAGACAGACAGGCTAGAGAGTGTGCAAAACGAAGAGAGCAGTAATGTTTTTTCTCAGATATCGAGATTCCATCTACATGCAACAGTAATCTCGCTCACTAGTGATCACAAACGCAGAATGCACTCTCGCAAGTCACATGCCGAATTGCCTTCAATGTCGCTCACCTTCCTGCCAGAGTGTCTCATCGATCAGTTTGTAGAAATCAGCAAGATAGAAGGACTCGCGGACGAGGAACTTCGGATTGAGACCCTCACTGAGAAAGATCAAAGATCAAGCTGGGAAAGCTGGTTTTATAGGGTAGATAGGGATAGAAGTAAGAGTTCACAACGATCAATGTTTCTTCATGATTCGGGTATGTTTCACGAGTATCATAATTTTTCGATTTGTTGCATTTATGTGATAATTCATACACGTGGAGAATTGTTTACAAAACCCAAATTTTCAGTTGCTTTCAGTTGTTTCTCGAAATGTTGCCAGAGTCGTCGATCATGATTTTTATCGCTAAACAACCCTTGCGAATATTCCCGAACTGCATCAAACGCACCGAATCTGCAGAATTCCCGCAATGGCGACCAGCAGGTAGATCAGGTAGATCAAACCCGCGCACATCTAAACGGTCGGTTAGAGATCGTGTGCAGTCCGCCGGAGTGACTGATTGCAAATTTTCTACAATAAATTCTTGCCTGAGTGGTTCTCTCGAGCAGGAAGGGTCCGATAATCTCTCTGAACAGCTTGTTCACTAGCGTTTCCTCGCCAATGTCCGGGTCGAGGTCCTGCAACGAAATAGTTCGATTTCACTGTATTTGGTAGTTATTTCGAACAATTAGTACATTTCTTCAGTATCCTCTAAGTACTGGAGAATAGATTTAATATTCTTGCCCTGCTATTCTTACGTTATTATCAGTGTGGTCCAGCTTATCCTCCAGAAACCGCACGACCCTCTTGATCTTCGACGATTCCTCGGGTACAACTCTATCACTGCCCTTGAGAATTGAAGTCTTCTTCGCAGGTGGAGCGGGCTAAATTATTAAATAAATTCCAAATCAGCCAGCAATAAAGTGAAATACCCATTTTGATCAATTGTGTTTCACAGCCAATTTAATAGTCAACAGGCTAACGACAACGCAATGGCTAACGCAAGTGTTTTCCCTCCCACAATCAACACTTTCGAACGCATTCTTGACGAGAGATAACACTAGCACTGTGGATGCAACAAGGCCGTTCAAAGAATACGCACCCCATTTTTCAGAATGCTCTTTCAGTTCAATCGGGAGAATTATTTCAGTTACCCACCGTTTCAGCCCGCTCTGCCGACGGCTCGGGCGGCACGATCCTGGGCGAATCCGCTCTATCCTCATCCTCAGTGGGCGGAGCCTCAGAAGAGGGCGGAGCTTCGGGAGTGGGCGGGGCCTCTATCTCGCTGAGCTCGCGCGCCCTTCGCTCCTCAGCGAGACGTCGCTGCGACTTGCGAGATACCGAGCCGGCCAGGAGGTGCAGCTTGAACTTGGAGTCTGCAATGGGAAAGTACTATAGCTAGGCTCACTTGTTTTTCTTAAAATTTGATTACACACCCACTGTTTTCTTGACCTTCGCTTCACTTTTTCACTAAGTTAAGTTGTTTGCCGTACTTCTCAGCAAATGACATTTTTCAGTCACCCCGATTTGAGAATAATTCATTCACGGGGAATGCAACTCACTGGTCTCGGATGCCTGAATTGCCTTGCAGAAGAATAGCGAGTGCGTTCCCCTCTCCTCCATCTCTGCAGCCCACGCGAGAACGGGCGAGAAGAAGGTGAGCTACAATGGAGAAACTTATCGTGAAAAAACAACAACACTAATAACAACAACAAAATTCAAAGCGCTTTTCAGTTGCGACAATTAAGCTTCATGGGATGCACCGAAATACGGTTTAGATACATTGGCTAGGCAAGTTAGCGTGAACTTTGCTGAAATGAAAACTTTGCTGAAATGCGCTGCGAAATGTTGCAAAACAACCTGCTTCCACTATGTTTCACAGAATGGTAAATTGTGCCAATGATGTTCACTAATGTTAGTCCCTTCAGATTGAAATATAAAATCATACAATCAATCTAAGAGAATTTTCTGCCGTCATGCAATAAAAATTTTAAAAAAATCAAGGGTTGGATATCATACGTTTGGAAAGTTAGTATCAATGAACACTTCCTATTTCGTTGCTGAGACACGCTAGGTGCTATAAATTATACTTTTTCCAGTATGTTTCACGGAATTGCGAAAAGTATCTGAGATATTCAACAATGTTAATCCGCTCATTCGGTAAAATAAAATCAAAGCCTTTTCTCTTCTTACTATAGTGCGCAATACGGGTCGCCGTCTCTTCAAATTACACACTCGCTCGACCGGTCGGGTGGCAAGAGAGTACGCGAAATGAAGAGACGGCGGTCCGTATTGTGCACTCTACTTCTCATGCTCCTAGAGCCCCTCATATCGGTGATGATGAGACGGATTTTTCACCCTGATAACTCCGATTAAGTTATCAATGCCTCACCTGATACACGTAGGTGAATATGCACTGCACTGACGTGTAGAGACAGAAGATGCGGACTGCGGGGAGAGGAGTGAAGATGCCGATACCGAAGGTTAACTGGAATATAATAATATAATAATAATATTTTATTTTATGTGAAGCGTTTACGTTCAGGTGATGATCGGTCGGAACTGGAATAAGGTACACTCATTCGCCCATTCAACCATCCATTCAGTGTTGACTCCGATGAACATTTATCAAGCAGTTTCTTTTGTCAGATATTATTTGTTTTATTTTTTTGAAATACTCGGACGACTACATACTGAAAAAAATAAATGATTCATGATTTTAAAAATCGAGTGAAACACAACCGCAGTAGTGATTAAAGAAACGCGTATCGTTCGCAATTAAACAATCGGTGCTCCACTCGTGGAGTATCGTAAAAAAATTATATTCGAGAACTCACGATATCTGTGACCGAAGTGATTGTAATGGCCACCGCTGCCTCTTCCAGCGTCTCGGCGATGCGGATTTCAGGACGCTTTTCTGAAACAAAAGCAAACACCTAACTATCCAAAAATTTCATGCCTTTTCGTTCACTTTCATGCAAGGA
The DNA here is from genome assembly GCA_900490705.1 of Pristionchus arcanus. Classification (NCBI taxonomy): domain Eukaryota; kingdom Metazoa; phylum Nematoda; class Chromadorea; order Rhabditida; family Neodiplogasteridae; genus Pristionchus; species Pristionchus arcanus. The sequence continues at coordinate 57,416 of LS488681.1, read as the reverse complement.
GGAACACTTGAAAGATACACTATCTGACACTCTAAAAACCTGATAAGGCACATTCTTACCTGGATTCGTCCGATGCCACGCTGCAGACATGACGAAGAGGTCGTCGATGCCGATGCCTGCAGAGATCAAAGATCATCTTCTCGAGTTCTGGAGTCCGTTATTCGCCCAATCCATTAGAGTCATTCCTAGATAATTCAAAGAGTTCTATTTTCGCATGTCTGTCAGCCACATCAAGCATCGATTGAACTCGAAAATCATTTAGTTCGAATTAGGAGTCGAAACCCAATCAGCCAATCAACTCACACAGCACAAGGACGGATGAGAGCATCCTGATCAGATACCGAAATTTGAGTTTCTTTCGCTTTTTATTTTGCACAATCTGACAAAATCCAACGTGCCGACTTTGTTCATGCAGTCCGACGGTTCTAGTTCGATAGTAACTCACACAGCACAAGGAAGGGCGACACATTGACGATTGAGTTGTACAACTCTCCCGTCCACAGCAGCAGACCGATGGCAGTGGGGATGGAGGTGAGGGGGACGAAGATGCCTAAGAGGTACGGTAGTCAGAGCTATCGAGAACTGATTGTGGGGATGATACTGTGGAGTTACCGTAAGTTAGGGTTGCAGGTTCGGCATCGGGATTGCCGATTCTCTCGAGAAAGTTAAAGAGGCAGCTACGAAAAGGGATGGGGAATTCCGAATATCTGATTTTCCGATTCCGAACTTACTGCAACCCTACTGTAAACTGCTCAACTGTCCTTGCCTAGGTATGAACATTTATAATTTTTTTAATGGGTGTACAACAGTGATTAGCGAAGTGTCACATTAAAATATTTAGGAGACGCTGATAGCAGGAGCTAGGAGACGAGGAGATTTAGGAGGAGCTTTAGGAGACGCTTTAGGAGACGCTTTAGGAGACGCCTAGGAGACGCTTGAAACTCATCTAAGTTTCGCACATTTCCATTTTTATAATGAGAAAAACCATTTGTATTCGTCAATTGCACAAATCATTCACCAGCAATGACAACCATCGGCTTGGATCGGACCCAATCAATACCGATCACTCCTCTTCCATGGTTCATCAACACGACCGAAGCAGCGAAGCAGAAGGTGAACAGGATAGTGACGGTGCCGGCGAACTGGAATGATCTTTGGTCATTGATCTTGTGAGATCACTGCCTGTCCATTCCACTCAGTTTTTAATTCAATCACTCCAGGTCGTTCGACAACGCTAGGTCGGACCCGCTGGTATGGCCAACTCCTGTCAAAACAACAAAGACAAATACCTTAGGCGTGAGGGCATCGGCGACATCTTGCAGACCGGCGGGAAGGGACTCGTTGTGATACATGCCAATGTCCAGAATCTCTGCAAGGATTTTATCATCAACCTCAGTCTTCTTTCCTTATAGACACCTTTTTAGACATTCCACGCAATTATTTAGGTTGTTTAGTGAATGGACAATGGAGAGGACATGTGAATCTCACCAGAAGGCGGATGCTCTTTGTTCGTGAGATAGTCCGTGAGTCGCTTGCGCCATAGATGACTGATGTTGCCCACCTGGATATTTATTTATTTTATAATAGAATCGCTAGCACGATCCGAGAGTTCGAAAACCCCAGCATTTTGAGATAAACGTGAAACACATTCGGCGCATAAGTTATGCGGCATAACTAGATATTTCGTAGAGTTCTCGTCTTTGACTTGATTAGAATTCCAGTGGAATTCAAATTGAGTCCCATTATCTACCACATTTTTCCTTCCAAGCTGTCGTCTCCAGAAAAAAACCTTTGTTTTCTTATTGGAATTCTGGATTTTATCAAGGGAACTCTACAACTTCGCATGCTGCATAATCTACCGTCACCTTTTCGTCTCTCGTATTGTAGGTCAGACGGACGGCAGACGCATAGTCGAAGTGGCCCTCATCGTCGATGAGATGGGGACTAAAAGATCAAAGATCAGAAATTAAGTTAGAAGGTCAAAGATCAGAGATAAAACTACAAACTGCGAACCTTCCCACTAGTGCGCCAAAGTAGATGGGTTCACTGCCGCGCCACCCGATCGGATACGTGATGTTCACCTGTGAAATATTGATTCATTTTGTTCTGGTTATTGAGTTTTATGATGACAAAGAGGCCATACTTCTCTGAGGATGATATCCTTGGCAAACTCAGCGATTGAAGCGGAGAAGTTTCCCCACTTGGATCGGGGCTGAAATTACGTGATTTGTAGTCACACTTGGGCTGTCATGATGAATAATTCGCTTTTTCATACCATGTTAGCTCTCTTCGTTCAGATTTTCAAGAAAGCTCGCAAACTCAAATCAAGATAGATAGTTTCATCTGCATGCATTGGCAACAATCATTGGAAACAGGAACCGTGACTTTGACTCGCGAAATTCTATAATTTCTCACCTGCAGCATGGTGATGTGATCGTTGAGGAAGCACTTCCAGTTGTTCGTCATACACAGATCTGTGTAGGCAACCTGAGAGAATTTTATCAGTCCTGCAAAAAATACTGTGCTGGAGTTCTCACAGAAAATTGCGCATTTATCTAGTTCGCCCAATACACTTCACCAAATTCTGGTCATGACTTCAACACATCTCATGGCACTATCATGGATTCATGGCAAACAAACAAGGAGCGTCCTACATCCTTCTTCCTAATCAAATACTACAATCCCTTCTGATCTCACCTCATACGTCTTCCCATTGACGATCACCGGCACAGTCAGATTGTGAACGATGTACTGCAAATCTCAGATTATTTATTTATTTTTGGGGGGAGGGCAAGCCGAAATCAATAATTCTCCGATTCGAAACACTATTTGAACTAGGTGTGAAACCTATTCCTTTTTTGAGCAGAAGAAACAAATCGCTCACATTATTGATTCGCTCAATCTCGTTGAGATACTTTGCATGAAGAATGTTCGGTCGACCGAATGCATCGTGTACCTTGCCCGCCACTAGAATGGATGTTGTTTTGACGCTTGTTTTGATTTTTTGACAACGTTTTCGAAGTTTCAGACTCGTATGTGTTTCACACCTTCTTTTTGTACCATCGTAATGCCATCGTATTGATCACGCGCAAACTTCCGTACAAAGAATAAATAATCATTTGGTAAGTACTATGTGCAGAAGAATGTATCGAAAGGACAAGAGACTCGATGACACTCTGTCCGCAACTAACCGAGCACATCGACGTATCCAAAGTACTGGTAGCTCTTGCCCGGGTAGAAACTCTGCTCGTCCAGCGGCCAATGCTGGGTTAGCACCTGCAACATAATTATTGCGTTTCGGACAGTTCCTCGAATGGGGAGATAACATACATAATTATGAGATCATTCATTTCAGAAAAAAATCTGCTGCAGAGTGAGTAGTGAGTAGTTGGGCCAATTGCAAGGAACTTTCGAATATCGGGAAATGGCTTCCCTGTTCGAGGAGAGCGATTGCAAAATTAGGAGACCTTTTTGAGTAACTGATGTGCCTCTCCATCAAAAATAAATCAGTAAACTCTCGAATATCGCGAAAATGAATGCTCACCGCTCGCTCGTATCTCCATGGAGCGTTTACAGGGGAGAAGACGAGCTCCGGGTCCATTGTTGTCTGAAACTTCACTCATAATCAATTAGATACATGTCTTCTTCCCAAACCAAGTGTTCGGACTATAGTAATCGAATTACTGGGATTATTCGTATGCGTTCATCCAATGTCCGAATAACCAGACAAACCCACCTGGGCACTTCTCTGTTTTTTGGCCCAGCCATTTCTCGCAGAGTATCCCCTCCCTACCATTCTCATTCCCCACCCCTTACACTTTCCTAGCGGTTGTTGTCTGGGCCAAAAAACAGAGAAGTTCCCCCACCTGTGCCTCCAGAAAAACGATGCCGTAGCTGGCGACTGCCGTGAAGATTATCGATCCTGGAATGAAGAATAGAATTTGGATTTACCTTTGCATACGTCAAGCTTTTTTTTAAGAAATAACAATTTCAATGTCTCACCAATGAAGCATGCCGTTCGGAAGCGATGAATCTTCAGCCCCAGCCAGTAGAATAATCGATGAATCGCGTCATCGAACGCCTTCCCCATCTTGCTCCGAAGGGTACGGTAGGAGAGGGGTTATGGATACGGTTGGTGGGTACTGTAAAAAAAAATCAATACTCTGAATCAGAGGTCAGAGGAACTATTTGAACGTGAACTGCGAGCACGACCACACATGGAGAAGTATGTTTCACTTTGGGGTCAAATCGTAGCTCGAAACATTATTCATAGTGCCTTACACAGCTTTTTTATCTACAAAAAAAAAATACAAAATGAAGAAGCAACGGCCACAGTTTGATCAACATAAACTGGGCTGAGCCGACTGACGGAAATGGCAATCTCGAAGCGAACGAGAAAAAGAAGAAGCCCGGCTGACCCTAATCTTTCATGGTACACGAGCAACCGATCGCGTCCCTCGAACAAGTCATAATCGAGCCGGCTGATCCCAAATCGATGCTGAGATCCATACGGGGATAAGGGGAACCGATCCCTCCTCCCGAGAGCAAAAAGGGAAAACGAAAGGGAAACGAACACTGCAGATGATCCTATGATAAAAACTCAAGTTAATCATCAATCGATAATGGTCGGTAGGTCACTAAACGTAGGTAAACGGGTGGAAGGAAGGAAGTGGAAATGAGGCCACAGGCGCTCCTTTCGTAGAAAGTGAAAAGTCGCGCTCTGCGGGGTTCGAAATCGTTCCCACTGGCTCACTTTCGCTCGTAATCCTTCCAAGGATGATGCGACTATAGAATGACGAATAAAGAACATTGTCTAGTTAATTTCGTCTGCACGTTCGATAGTTTGGCCTACGAGGTAAAGGGATTCCGTGAATCAAGGCACAGGCGTCCTACTGATTCAAGGCCAATTCATGTCCGGAGGACCTAATCTATCTTCGATAACGAAGAGAAATCTACATCCCACCTCCATAGACAACGAAAGAACTGTCAGTCAGTACAATACCAGCCTAGCGGAACAACAATTATGGCTCGGAACAGACTGAACACTATACCACTCACTCTATAGGGAATGTAAGGATCTCTTCATCCCTCTCTTCCTCTCAAATCTCAATTTTCCCTCCCTCTTCCTACTGGTCAATCCGGACCCTTGAGTCACAATCCCCTATTGTGAGCTGTACTTTAGCTGGGGGGAATAAAAGTGTCCTTTCAAACTCTATTGTTAGTACTGAAGTCTATATTAGATGAGCGGTGATTTCTGCGGAGGGGGTGTAGAAGGAAGGATAAGGAAGGAAAATAATAAGGAAGGAAAAATGAAGGAATACGGAGCCTTATAAGGAAAAATGACACATAACGGCCTCGAATCTCATTCTGGCAGATCGCTACTCATGTGCCACTGAGGCTTGAACTTCAGAAAGTTTAACACTATCTCTCCTGTTTCCTCTTGTCCTTGCCGATGGAAGAACAAGAGGGAACAGGGCAGAGTAACTACGATGCACGCGATTATGTACGATTTGTGCTGAATATGTTGCGGTTGAAATGAATGAAAAATGATAATAAGTTTACCAATAAAATGAATTGGAACTGAATTGGAAATCAATATGGGAAATCGAGAATCTTCGTAGACTATTTTCAGCAAATTTCAAATTGTAGCGTCCGATTTGATAATGACACGGAGAAGGTTCCATCCAGCCTTCGAAAGAGATTTTCTTCTCAATGTGATGAAAGGCCTGAATTATTGATTAAAATTGTGCATATATTACGTCAAATAGGTATTTACCTGGACCAGTATTTCAATTTCTTCTTTTGTTATAACGTAGATATACATAAATGTTCAGGCTATCGCATTTGCGACTTAACAATTCCCGCACGACTGAGACAAGTTGGGTCCTATCATCGCACCCTCGCACAAATAATGTAATTGTCTTTACGAGGGCTGCCAGATCCAGAAGGAAGTTTATTGAATCTGCAAATTTTAGCTCTAAATAACGTATCTATAATAGAAAAGAAAAACCGTAAAAAATTATAGAAGATTTTATTCTAAGACAAACCTCTCGACAGAAAGATAGGTGAGTAACGAAGTTCCTTCGGCTTCACTTGTTTTATGAAATCAGTAACAGACTTTCTAAAAAAAGGAAGAATATGCATGTTTCTAAATGTTGTTACTTTTTTTATAAACTCACAAGTCTAATTGACAACCGGTATCATGGATTTCTATTTCAACCCATATGAAATGACTTCTTCCAAAACATTCGAACACTGTTTGGGCAATTTCTTTTTGGTTGCTCCTAATAGAAAGCTGGGCAATATACGTTTTATAAATACACTTCTCCATGTGATAAAATAATTTCTTCATTTCCTCGGACTTCATAGTGAGGATAATTGGCTGAATCACTGTTTACCCTGTGTATTTGTATTTTCCTACCGATCCTATGTTGAAGATTATTATCTTGAATTTGAGTAGCACGTATCTGCAGTACATGATCCAAAGCTCATAGTCTCTGCTTGTTTTGTAGAAAAATGAAATTGTTCCTTCATTTGAATTTTTCTGAAATTACATTCAAAAATTAGCGATTATTGAATTCGGGGTTTATAGAGTATGATAATTTTATGAGAACAAAAATATTATAAGAATCGATCTATCTAAAATTTTGAACAACCGTTCTGTCTGAAATATACTCTAATAGTAGTATTTTGATATTATTAAAACATAAATGGATTACGCTTACCCTCTGTTCAATCAGTATCCAATTTAAAGATGTGCGTCGAGTACTCACAATTACTGAAGAATCTACCATTTCCTTTACAAACTTGCAGATCTATGAATAATGCTTTACCAGAAATACAATAAATGCAGCTTACCCCTCTCATTCGTATAAGAGTCTTGTCATTCAAAAATGTACAGATTTCATGGAATGCGTGTTCCGACAGATTCGGAATACCGATGGGCATTTCTATACGGGATAAATGTGCTTACTTGCAGAATCGAGGAATTGAAAAAATCGAATGAAAAAAAATGAACTTTTGCTCTCCCAACTATAAACCTAATACTTCCTAAGCATCAAAATGACCCACAGGCGCAGATATTTTTTCATGATCTCGCTCCAAATTGAGGCGTCCATAGAGCAGAATATCGAAATTCTACCAGGATGATGATTAGGTTATGTGCAAAACAAGAAGTACAGATGCGATCACTCGTCGATAAACCGAGAATCCCGGAGATCCATCCGTCTCAATATTATATCCAATCCATTTCTATTTTGTGAACTAAACGTTGCCATAACGTGATGTACCCTAGTAAGAAGACGAAGAGTCATTTCAAGTAACATTGTGATTCCATTACTCTGGATAATCTTTATTATTTATGTACACTATCGAAAATACTTTTACAAGCGCCTTTGCAATCCATTTTGAATGATGATACAATCGAGATATCACAACACAATTCAGGGTACATTCACAATCCAATAATTATCCAATAATAAATTACACATTGACCGAAAACAAATAAAGCCGGGAGCAAAACAGTTAGTTGCAAAGAATTTTTGAAGATTCACTAGTCGACAGAATGGCTTACTATGCTCAATGGGGGTACGGTAGGCAGGGCAATTGTGTGGTCGGTGGTGACATGGGGGGATACGGTAGACGACTTATCCGAGTCCGTGATCCTCGAAGAATCCTTGCGGCGTCTCCTCCTCTTGCAGAAGATCTTGAGCCGCGATCGCTTTCAGAACCTGCAAAGGTCAGGCTACGAAATAAAATAAAGATTTCTCTTACTTTATTTATGTTTCAGTGACAAGGCAAGAGTAAGTTGAGATTTAGATCAACACTGATACTTCACCAATCATACTCACTAACTAGAACACTGTCGTTACCATTGAACACAGACCTCATTGTCAGTAAAATAATGAATGCATTTTACCTCTCTTTTCCTTAGTAAAATCGTCACGCATGCCTCATGTTTCAGTTTTCACATTATTCTTTTATTTGAATTCGTTCGGCGCCGTATTTTCAAATTAATTCATCAAAAACTGCCAAGTTGCAACATGTTTCAGCAGATTCACAAGAGCATGCTATCACCCTTACAAACGATATCAAACGATACGACTTCAAACAACAACTAAGTCTATCAGTCGGTATTGTATCTTTGATCGTTATTTCGTACCTGCTTCTTGCTCGTCTCCTGCACTTCTCCCGCCAGCAGGAACTCATCGAGGATGAAGTACGCCTTCTCGAAGTTGAAGATGATGTCCAGCTCGCACACCTGTACAATTCTGATTTTTTTTCTGTATTCATGTGATAAATACACATAATTTTCATTTGAATACACATTTTTTCCGTGAATTATTATAAGAATTCTATAGTATTATATTTGTAATTATGAAAGCGATCGCAATACAATAGTGGGCAGTTATCGCGTAATATAAAGACGTCAAATAAAACATAAATCGACAGGTTAAAATTTTGCCTTATTTTTTTGCACTTTTTCAAACAAAGATTCTATGCTCGAGTGATTGAAACACACCTCATGGTTGGATTCAAAACAAGCAAATATAGTTCATTAAAGTCACTCGCTTGGTAAAGGAATTGCCAATAACTTGTAGATCGTATAAGTATCGTATAAGTTACTCACACTTCCGAAGTACTTGTCCAGCAGCTCGACGTAGCGATGGATCGTCTGAATTTTTTTATTTTATTTGAAACAATCGAAACATCGGAAGAAGAAAAACACGCTCAATAAATATTTCAATTTTCTCCTTTATTACTTTTTGCGTACATAAGAAAAGTTTAACTACTCTGAATAGAGTACACTTTTTCTATTTATTATTTTTTCCAATTTAAATTAAACTCGCACCTCGAGACAGATGAGCTCGTTGTCGCCCTCTTCGACGGCACAGCAGAAGTAGAGCGAAGCGTATCTGAACAAGGAAAATTTGGTAGGAAACTACTAGAAAATGTGTAAGAATTGAGGCTACCAACTAATCCAAACAACATTGGGAAGTGCAATTTTCCTCAAAATAATTGAGAAAAGACTACAAGAATGTTGACCACGTTTAAAGTCGTATAAATTAAATAATTTAACCAATTGATCACCTCTTGTACACGATCTTGAGGTCCTTGTACTCGAGGAAGGCGCACATTTTCGGCTTTCGCGAGAGAATCGTCGTGATCAGCTCACGGCAGATCTTCTTCTTTTGCTGTAATGAACAAGTTGACAAATGGCAACAACGACCGACGCCAAAGAAGGCAAACGATTGTGAAAGTCAAAGGCAAACATAGAAAATACGTACCTTGTCCTGGTAGGCGGTGTACCACTTCTGCAGTCGCAACTTGCCCTGTCGACTGAAGAGCAGCATAAACTGCATCATGGCTGCTTCTGAAATACACAAAACTTAGCCCGTAAACAGCAATACAAAACAAATAAAAACGACAGCGAAAAGGAGTTGGCAGAGAGGAGTTTCATGCCCTGACCAATGGCCACGTTAGCAAAATGGCCGCCGCATTGCTCTCTACTTTCCTCATGATATTTTCACTGAGTATATTCAATAAAAGAGCGATTGGAAAGGTGCGCGCGCGAGAGCGGAAACCTACCGTAGTTTCAATCGCAAACTGAAACGGCCTTTACAATCACGAAGTGACTATATTTCAGCAAAATTCGTTGGTAGATCACGGCGCCTCTCCTCGCTCATCGATCGATAATGGGCGCGAGTTCGGCGCAGCTCCACTCTCTTCCCCGGTGAGTCGATTCCCTTCTCTGTTGTTCATCCGTTTTTGGTGCAGTTTTCGTTGATTTTTGCTTATTCTTCCTCGGTTAATCCGCCGTTTTGTCGCAGATGGATCGGGGTTTGCTGCCTCTTGGATTGCTGCTGCTGCTCGCGGCGACCGGACGCGCCGCCGACTTTGCGCTCGGAGTCCCCGCGAAGGGCGCGACGGCCGGCGCCGAGCTCGTCTACAACAAGGAGTTCATGAGCGGCATCCTTCGTGAGTTTCTTGGCATTTACTACCGTACTTTGAGCTGATTATCGATAGATGACGAAATTATCGATTGCAGAAGCGTTCATGTCGCCCAAGGGAGTGAACGCGACGCGTCTGCTCGAGGCCTTCAACCCGACGCCCTGTCTGCAGAAGTGAGTTACCACTAGGGATGACAATTCTATACCCAATACTAAGAAACAATGTCAATTAATTGCGTAACTGATATTGGGTTGACCAATTTCTTGATTTTTTCGAGGGATTGAGTCAATTAATTTAGTATTGGAATTGGTAAGGTATCCCTAGTTATAGCACCAACATGAGTGAGATACGGGCTTTACACCGTCCATTCTCGTTCAACGCACAGTCCTCGCACAGTCCTAACAATTTCCATGTTCGCCTTGCTCAAAATCAAAGGTCTCTGTTCACAAGACCTGCTTCTGCTCACAATCAGCTGATTTTGAATACAACCTTTTGAATTATAGTATCAGATCCTTGTTTCATGCCTCTAGCTGTGCTACCGTACTCCTCCACTCACCGTATCCTCATTGCAGGTGCATGCCGACGCTCAGCCAGTTCCTCGACTCGCTCGACACGAAGCATTCACTCCGCGACACGAAGGATACGGTAGCCCTGTGCAGGTACGGCCTCGATAGAGAACTGGACTTTGAATGTAATTGACACTTCTGAATACCTTGTGTCAATCCTGTGGACTTTCACTGCCGACTGTCGCAGACTATCGTTCTTTGCTGTGGACTCCACTTGCTAGTGTCGATCGAAATTAGACTACCGTAGGACTACAATCAATCAATACTCACCTACCATAATCCCTCTTGCAGACAGCTGGAATCGATCGAGGAGTGCGCGGCGACGACGCGATGCGACTCGACGCTGCTCGACCTCGCGACGAAGACGTACAAGTTCGCCTGCGTCGACAAGATCGAGAGTGAGTGCGCTATTTCAATTATTTCAATTATGTTAACCACCAGGGAGAGAGGGTAAAGAAGTTTACATTGATCTAGGGGGCATGTTTGGTCCCTAGATCAATGTAAACTTCTGGCACTTTTATTTGCAACCTGCGTGATTTTTTGGGAGCTAAAATAATGTAGTAATGAGTGAAATTCCCGAACCCAACATTAATGCGAGCAACATCTAGCCGCTTTGAGTATCTATGAAACATAAATCGGCCGAACTCTGGAGCTCGTTTTTTTCGCAACAGTTTTGTCATTGTTGGATGAGCATTAGAGACTACTAGAGATAACACGCATCTCCAATTTGCTAATGTCTACTATACCATATTTGATACCGTAATCTCTTACCCTACACCCATTGCAGATCTGGGCGACGCTCTGAAGTGTGCACAGGACGCGTTCTCGACTGCTCGAGTGGACTGCGAGACGGGATGCATCGTGGACAGGACGAACCATGTCGACCCATCCAAGCTGCCCGTCGATGTGGAGAGTCTGTGCGAGTGAGTACTGTAGTTGGGATGGGCCAGTGATACGGTAGGGAGAAGGGACGGTAGCCGATTGGTGGATGAAGTTATGCGAGTGAGTACTGTACTGATGACTGGGGTATGATAGGAAGGCAGGAAGAGGGTACGATAGATGTTTGGAGGGGAGTAGATCCGAGCTCAATGCTGCCAACATAGACATTTTTTTGGAACCCAGTAGTCAACGAATCGAATAGAAGAATCGTTAGAAGAAGTAGAAATGAGTAGTTGTTGTTTTATCATTGGAAGATGAGTAGGGTTTATCACTTGGTCGCGGCTGTTTCATGTCTTATAGATTGAGTGAAACACAGATGTCAGAAGTACAAAAGTGAATGCGATTCGAACGTTCCGGTCTGAATTCGGCTATTGTTTGCCTTCGCTTTGCTTTAACTGTGCGTAGTTGAATACGAATGTCAACCCGCTTCTCATAAGTTCCGCGATAAATTCAAACAAACGATAATTGTACCGTTCATCCTTTAAAAATTCTTTCACACTTGTGGTTTCAATTTGCATCGTTGGCCTGTGTTTCACGATTATCGCAAAGCGCTGGGTTACAAGATGCACTGATAAGTGCTTTCGACCAACATTAAACCATAAACTAATATGACTGGTGTAAATATCAATTTGTGTAAATGTCAAATTACCAGATCATCGGTGTGCCTGCTCGGTTGCATGCAGAAGTCGATCAACGCGGCGTGTCTCTCGCGCGGCAACACGCCCTCCCTCTTCAACGCCATCCTCACCACCACGAGTGGCGATGGTGAGTGTGGAAATGTGAAATAGCGAACTGCTGGGGATACGGTAGCGGGCGAAGTGGTGAGAGTTCGTAGCTAAAGTTTGGGGAGAACTGTGGTGGGTGACACGGGTTTGCTGTAAGTTTGGTTTTGGCATATTTCAATCGCGAAAATGTTTTTTTGGGCATGCGCTTGATTTGTGTTTCTCGATTAGAACAAATTGCAGGGTCGGGATGCTGGAGTAATATTATTTTATCCAATTATTCATAATTTATGTGACGTTGATTGTAACAAATACTGTCGATAGTTTTCATAATTTATTAGAGAAGCACTTTCCCACATTGTCGCTGCTCGTAGTTTGGGGCCGTAGAGACTTTTGAATAGCGCTCTAGTAATTTTGTTTTTGTTTCACTATACAAATACTACAAGGCGCAATCTTAGAAAATGATTCGCGCTTGACTATCTTCGCAAAACAGTTTGTGTTTCGCGTATATCTTAAAGCGTCTGGAAGACGGGACGAATTGATCATGCCTCGTTTCCCGATTTGTTTATAAAATTATATTATTTTTTAATTAAATGTTTTTAAAAGTAATAATTACAGACCGCACGCTGTCCTCGGTGTTCGCCGGCATTCTGCCGATGGAGTGCCGTGACGTCCTCAAGGCACAGGTAGTTAAGGGGGGGGGGGACTACGGTATGATTTACGACTAGTGGATACGGTAGGCAAGGGTTAGGGTAGGAATAGAGAACGCCTGGCGTTGTTGTCTGAAGATTGTAAATCTCAAGATAGTTTAAGTAGGAAAGTTGGTGTTACATGGTTTGCACATAGTTTGGGTCATTCTGATTTTTCTAGTGCGACAGGAACTGACATCACAAAGTAAAGAAATTAAAAGAACGCCGTTGAACTTGTTGTCAGTATGGTAAGGATAAGCTTGTAAGGGTAACCCTAATTCCGTTAGTGAACGCACGCAAGGGTAGGGGTGGGGATGAACGTGTACCCACTGAACTACAGTAATATTATACAACAGTTACCGTAATCTCAACAACGATTTTTCTCTGCAGACGAATCTGCCCGAGCGGATCGCGCAGCTGGTCGGCCTCGGCAAGGACTCGCCCCCGATGAGTGTCGGCAAGGTACGGTAGGGAGAGGGGATACGGTAGGATTTTTTTACGGTAAATGTAGGGGGGGGGTAGATTATGTGCTCGTCAACTGAAATATGTTTCTTGGTACACCGATGCATCAAAAGCGAGTGAAATAGATTGTTCAATTGGCGCGGGGTTTGTGTTTCACAGGTATCTTAAATTACCTGGGAGCAGGGGTGAAGTGATCCTTGCGTCTCTTACTCTAGAATACATCCGTCCATCATACCCTTGAGAGTATCTCTATCTTCGAAATGTTTGCTCTTTTATAGCCCCTCAATTAGCTATGCGCTTCCTTCGATTTCGTATAAGATTTGATGTAGCCGACTAATGCTCGATTTGTGTTTCACGAGTATCAAAAAAGGACATGGGCGGTAGGGATGTCTATCCGGACAACGGAGTTCCGTTCCCTTTCATTCTTCACTCTCATTCACTCCGTGAATCGGTCGCCTTGCCTCATTTCGTATGCGGATATCCGTCAAAACTCGGAACTCCGTCATTCTCATTCCTCCGATTTTCATTTGAGTGAGATCGGTCTCACTCTTCCTCACTCGCAAAAGCCAAAACGTGTTGAGTTTCAATAATAGCTCAATACGTTTCCGGTGTCACGGATATCCGAGTTCAACTCGGATATCCGAGTAGAGAAGAGACCGATTCAATTATTCCGCGGAAGTGAGAATGAGTAGGGAAATCGACTCGGATTGACGGATAAAAATCCGGATAGACTATTCTAATGGGCGGGGATGGTGAAATGATTCCGCCTCTGTGCTCTTGCGAAATACATGTATCAATTGCTGCTGTGCGATAAGTCGTGAGTTTGATTCAATCAAGACTCGTCTCTTGCAGCCCCGTGGTGCGTCGCTGCAGCAGCTGCAGCAGCCTACGACGATGCCCTCTTCCACTACGACAGTGACGCCGTCGACCACCACCAGTCGCCCCTCCTCCTCGTCGACGACGACGGCCCCTCCCGCGAATGCGATGCTGTGGCAGCCCGACTGGGTGGAAGCGCCCATCGATGTGGATGGAGAGGTGAGCAAGAGGGAGGGGGGTTGGGTATGAGACAGTGGGGAATGATTACGTTAATAAATGCGCGAAAACATCGTGAGAAATTGGCACGGTTCGTGTTTCAAAACTTGGACAAAGAGAAGGCTGAGAAGGAAGCTAGGAATGATTTGGTGGTAATAGTATTGTGGAAACAATAGTTACAAATGTGCAGAGGGCGGTTGATGTATCTTTGTTAATAACTGCAGCCAAGGACAGAGACTGATTGCTGGAAAGGTGGGTACTTTTGGAAGTTGGGGATTCTGGTTTTGAGAGAGTCGCTCGGTTTATGCTTCACGAATTGTTCAAAATGGGGAGAAGGGTAGGAGTAACGATATTATGTAGAGAGCTTGTAGAAAGTATAGGTCAGGACTGCGCACTGAAACGGGGTTTTTCGTTTTACAAAGTTGTCCGGTTTCTGTTTCACCACTTGCTCAAAGTGTTGAAAAGGCAGTGCGGAACGATATGGCGAGGGCATGTATTGAAAATATATTTTAGAAATGTGCAATGGTCGGTCATAGATTCTTGGCTGACAAATAATGCAGCTAAAGAAAAAGATTTTTGGAGTGGACGTTTTACGAAAGTGGTGTAGTTCATGTTTCACGAATTCCACAAAGGGAGGAGAAAGGAAAGCGGAACGATGGTAAGGGAGAATTTGATCGAAAAAAAACAAAACAAATCACACAGGTGCACAGAGTGTGATATCGAGGATGGAGATAGTTGGAAACACGGAAATCTCAATTTCACGAAGGTGCACACTTTCCCCCTTGCAGGCGCGCACCCTCCAGTGTCGTGTGCTCGACTGGGAACGTCGCCCTGTGGCCAGCCCGAGCGTCGACCGACTCGCCCGACTCATCGATGTGAGTACGGTAGGAGGGAGGGATACGGTAGATGGATGGGAGTTACGGTAGTCAAAAGGATATGGTAGATGATGGATTACGATATTGAAACTTGTGAAATATCCAAGAGGACAAATTTTGGAAAGATGTTTGATTGGTGTTTCGCGAGAGTCCTATTTTGCCGATATGGGGGGTTGAAGTAGTGTTCCGATCATTCTCTGTTCAATCATAAATCACAATCTGAACGTGTGTCGCTGTGAGTACGATAGGGAGAGAGGGAATATGGTAGTCTTACGGAGATGGTGAGAAAAAGAATTACGATGTACGAAGTTGTTTGATTGCTGTTTCACGTGCATCTGATATTGTCGACAGGGAGCGATGAAGTGATTCTTTGGTCGCTACCAGTTAAAAAATTATGAAGGCGTGATTAACAGTCTAATTTTATCGAATATGAACTGGTTACGGTAACTAATCGACGATTTATTTTTCATCGATCACTTTCCTTTTTTTTCAGCAGCAGCTGCTCAAGCAGGACGGCATGCAGATGCGCGCTGCCGATGACGGAGGTACGGTTGGGTGGTGGGTTTCGGTAGTGTTTGGGTACGGTAAGAAGGGAGTTCGGTGGGAAAGAAATAAGGTGGGCCGATACTATTGTAAGATCCGAGTGAAGGTACGGCAGGGGGGAACCTTATCCGTGCTACTCATTGATTATCAAAGGGAGGAATTATATCATTGGCTTGGTTTAATTAGAGAAGGCTCTAGTTCCTGCTCATCGTTGATTATTATTTAAAGAACAAAACAAGATCTATTCGCATTGGTCTCCTTTGAATAAAAGGGGCCTTGTTGGATTCATGAAACATAGAACCTCATTTGTCTCGGAAGGATAAACTACTTGTGCTGTGACTCTCCCTGTTGCAGACGTGGGCTAGGGAATCTTTGGTTATTCACCATATTCTTAGCTCATATTGGTCGGGCTGAACAAGACGGTGCATTATCGTTTACTTGAAACATCAAGACGCCATCCAAGAATCTTATATTTTCCCATTGCCTAGGATAGGGTGCGGTAGGAGAAATGTCAAACCTGGTCAAAGCTCATATTATTATATTTAAGAGGGCGGATCGGTAATTCTCGACCATTTCGACCACCCCCCGGACGCGTTGCCCCGAATTGCGAACCCAGGGCCCATACTTCATGCATGGACACCCCTTGGCCCTGTATACAACATAGTGCAAATGAGCCCCTCATTTGAGCTTCCATTGGGAAAATATTGATTCACAAAGTTGGAAAATCGAAAAATCATAACTTTTGAACGGGACCAGCTAGGCTCAAAATTTTTTTTTGTGATGTACTAGGCATGACTAGAAACCAAAAATACGACATCGCGATTTTACTTCATCCCTCTTTGAACTTGATTTCATGACCAAATTTTTCGATTTTTGAGATTTTACCCTAAAATAAAGAGAGACCGACAGCTCCAACTATGCTTATAATTTGACCAGAGGGTTCCTCTGTGTAACGTATAACTTGAATCACTAAATATTTTTGCCTAAAGTTGTCATTTCGGACCTTCTGTGGAATCCAATGAAGAAGGATATGCGATTATATGAAGATAATAGTCAATAATTCTCGAAGAATCATTGAAATCGACGATTAGTTAACATTTCTGAACGATTGGAGTAATTTGCCCTCGAAAAAACCGCACTTCGATCGACTTTGAAAAAATATATTTTCAATTTTTTGAAGAATGATTTTCTTCAAGACTTGAAAATGTTCATTCTTCAGTGTTATTTATGTTCTACATTCGCCACTGATAATTACCATATCCGCCCTTTGTCATATTTATTAGATTCTTCACGATATAATCTAATAAAAAATTTCAAAATTTTATATCATTAAACTCTTGAAGAATCTAATATGTTGTTTAAAATAAGATAAACCACGAGCATGGTAATTATCAGTGACGAATGCAGATCATAAATAACACTGAAGAATGAACATTTTCAAGTCTTGAAGAAAATCATTCTTCAAAAAATTGAAAATATATTTTTTCAAAGTCGATCGAAGTGCGGTTTTTTCGAGGGCAAATTACTCCAATCGTTCAGAAATGTTAACTAATCGTCGATTTCAATGATTCTTCGAGAATTATTGACTATTATATTCATATAATCGCATATCCTTCTTCATTGGATTCCACATAAGGTCCGAAATGACAACTTTAGGCAAAAATATTTAGTGATTCAAGTTATAGGTTACATAGAGGAACCCTCTGGTCAAATTTTAAGCATAGTTGGAGCTGTCGGTCTCTCTTTATTTTAGGGTAAAATCTCAAAAAGCGAAAAATTTGGTCATGAAATCAAGTTCAAAGAGCGATGAAGTAAAATCGCGATGTCGTATTTTTGGTTTCTAGTCATGCCTAGTACATTACAAAAAAAATTTTGAGTCTAGCTGGTGCCGTTCAAAAGTTATGATTTTTCGATTTTTCAACTTTGTGAATCAATATTTTCCCAATGGAAGCTCAAATGAGGGGCTCATTTGCACTATGTTGTATACAGGGCTAAGGGGTGTCCATGCATGAAGTATGGGCCCTTGGTTCGCAATTCGGGGCAACGCGTCCGGGGGGTGGTCGAAAATTACCGATCTGCTCTCTTAACTTTTGTTTTTTCTTTAATTGGTCGGGCTGAACCAGAGGATGCATTATCGTTTTCTTGAAACATCAATCTGCCATTCCAAAATTTCTGATCGTCTCCCATTGCAGACGCGGACTCGTCGGGGACTGCAGAGGACTGGGCGTTCCGCCGATGGATGTCATCGCACGACGCAGCCAACTACAGGGACCTGGGTACGGTAACACCATCTTGAATCCTGGCACATGTCAAGCCCCGCCCCTTTTGTGGTTTTTGAGGGCATCTATTTCTTTAATTACTGCACATCAATAGGGGCTAGGCTCTTGTCGGGGCTAATCTTTGATTATTCGGTGGATGTAAGAGATTCACTGGCTGAATTGAAGTAGCGGGGCCTTGTAGGTTTCGTGAAACATAAAACAACCTTTACTAAAACATAATTTTCTGTAATCGTTTGGATATATTAGACCCCCCTCGCTATCCACCGTAACTATTCATCACCCTCCCCCATTGCAGGATTCGGTGCGGACACTCGTCGTGAGGGCGTGCCCATTCCTCAGCTTCGCGCCAATTCGGAAGACCAGCCGTCTTCCTACCCATCGTGGTCAAATCTCGCCCTGGCTGGAATCTTCCCTTTCGTCATCTATCTCGTGGATTAGGCTCCGCCCCTTCCAGACTAGGCCCCGCCCCTTTCACACTAGGCCACGCCCCCTTTCTGTGTGTGACTACGGTAGCGCATCTGATCTTTGATCTCCCGATGCACTCACCGTAGTTTCAGCTCGTATCCGGTGACAAAACGTGTTTGTACGTTGATATCGTTAATTGTAATTGGTGCTGAGTATAGGCTAGTCATCATTTATCGTATGCTGCAGTTTGATCTATCGCTGTAATTCATAGTTTCATGCCACACTGGGTTTTGTAGTCTCATCCAAGTAATTTGATCTCATAACTAATCAACATTGTAACTTGTACCATATCCGATCGCCTCAATAAAATGTGCTAATTGTAAGGCTATGCTTTGCATGATTGACAGAAGGAATATTTGGAAAACAATCGATTACTTTTTCCATTTGATATTCCAAGGCAATGGGGAGAGCAACATGAATTTATTCAGACGAAAAAATACCATAACGCAATTGAAGTAGACTATTACAACAAAATCAATGACGATCCTCAAGCACTTCGATTCTCTCAATCATTTCTTCCATTCTGTGCTGCATCTCACTGATAGTTTTCTTGTCTCTCTTCTCATAATCATCCTCCTTCTTCTCTAATTCCTTCAGTCTTCTCTCTACTTCAGCCAATCTCATCTCCACGGTTTTCCTCTTGTATTCTTCAAGTTCCCTCTTAGCTTCCTCCAATTCTTTCCTCAGTTGGTTATTGATTTCCGCCAGAGGAATGAGTTCAGTGAGAGCACCGAAGGTCTGCTGAATATCGGCAGAAGGGGAGGATTGAAGAGAATCGCAGCGAGTGCGCTGAAGAGATGAGAAGGGTCCGACTCCGTTTTTGTTAGGAGTCTGCTGAAGATGATTGCGACGCTGAGAGGTACGGTAGCTGGTTATTGATTGCTGCTCATGCACGAACTGCTCGTCATC
Source organism: Pristionchus arcanus (assembly GCA_900490705.1). Classification (NCBI taxonomy): domain Eukaryota; kingdom Metazoa; phylum Nematoda; class Chromadorea; order Rhabditida; family Neodiplogasteridae; genus Pristionchus; species Pristionchus arcanus. Next base: position 37,984 of record LS488681.1, on the reverse strand, counting down.
TGACGTTTCCTGTAAGGAGTACGTTGGATAAATTTTCAAAATTCTTATTTTTCACAGTTGATGACTGTCAGGATGAAGAATTTTTGTCTTCATACTCCGAGAGAGAACGAAGAATGAAGAAACGTATTCTTCATCATTCCAGCCGTATTGATGACTGCTTTTAAGCTTAAAAGCAACGAACCTCAGAAGAAAGGCTGTCACTGTCAGACTGCATGACTTGATCTGGGAATCCGACTCCATAGCTGGACTTGCAGGACCGTGCAGGAGTAGCCGGCCGTTCCGAAGAAGAGTCCAGAGCGGGGCGAGGGACTTGAATGGTGAAGTATTGACCAATGTCTTCCTGAAAGATTGATGAGTATGATACGAGATGATATAATTTTAAATCCAAATAGGAACCTCTATGATCGTGTTGAGTGTGATAAAATGATCAGCGTTTAAAAATTGCAATCTGCGAAATGGAATTGTTTTCCCTATTTCGTCTCCCTGTCCCAGTCTGATCGCTCTTCATTCAAACTCACATCATCACTGCCGCATTCGGGAAGCTCTGCAGACGTCTCGAACTCATTCTTCATCTCATTCCCATATGCAGATGCAGCAATGATCACCTCGAGAAGAATGCAGGGAGGCCTGAAGGGATGTTGGTAACTCGTATCTTCCAATCGAAGACCACCCGGGATGGAATTGATTAGGTGGTTGAATCATATTAAGAGAGCAGATCGGTAATTTTCGACCACCCCCCGGACGCGTTGCCCCGAATTGCGAACCAAGGGCCCATACTTCATGCATGGACACCCCTTAGCCCTGTATACAACATAGTGCAAATGAGCCCCTCATTTGAGCTTCCATTGGGAAAATATTGATTCACAAAGTTGAAAAATCGAAAAATCATAACTTTTGAACGGCACCAGCTAGACTCAAAATTTTTTTTGTAATGTACTAGGCATGACTAGAAACCAAAAATACGACATCGCGATTTTACTTCATCCCTCTTTGAACTTGATTTCATGAC
>LS488681.1:21591-36007 GCA_900490705.1 Pristionchus arcanus | reverse complement strand
CCGTTCAAAAGTTATGATTTTTCGATTTTCCAACTTTGTGAATCAATATTTTCCCAATGGAAGCTCAAATGAGGGGCTCATTTGCACTATGTTGTATACAGGGCCAAGGGGTGTCCATGCATGAAGTATGGGCCCTGGGTTCGCAATTCGGGGCAACGCGTCCGGGGGGTGGTCGAAATGGTCGAGAATTACCGATCCGCCCTCTTAAATATTATCGTAACCGATTAGAATGGAGATTGTTTCACATTGACATTGTTCGACTGAATACTCCGAATGGCTGCAAACTCACTTGGATGGCTCAGCGACGCTAGCCATCTCAATCGCATAGTCGAGAGCAGCGGAAAGATCGTCCGAGGTCTCCAGCGGAATTTCGCCATCCGGGAGGCCAGCTGGAAGGGAAAAATGATAAAGGAAATCAGGGCACATTACACGATAAAACAACTACGCTACGTGAGGCCTGTAGATGCGATCGACTGTATAAATGAATAGACTTTGTGTTAACGAATTTGATAACAAAGGGCCTGCTGTTAGAGAAGAAGAAGAGCAGCTTACTTTTCCACATGAGCTTGATGTCATTCTCCCCGACGATTTCGCACACTCTGACTCGCAAACGGTCGTACATCAAGGGCAGCACCTTCGGAAGATAAGGAAGAACGAATCTGGAAAGGAATGAATAAATGAGGAAGTTCTGAGATATCATGGCCTGGCTACCGTACCTCCGTGTCTCTCCATTGTGAGCCAGCTTGAAGTGAATCATGTTTACAACAGCCATGATACTGAAATTTAGATAATAAGTAAGCAGAGGAAAAAAGAGTAGAATAAAATAGGAAAAAGCATATCTAAATTTAAATAAACAACAAATTTAGAAAACTGTGATTAGATAGTGATCACCTTCCGTAATGAGCAAAGATGAGTGAATAAGACTTGGTTAAGATAGGGATTGATGTGCGTGTCTTGACGGAGGCGCCCATGAAGAGTGAAGAGCGATCTTGCAGCAGAGTAAGGCCACAGGGTAAATTGATCGTAGTTGGAGAGCTTGAATGAAGAACTCTATGTCCAGTTGATCTATTGACCAGCCTCCGATCTTCTTGTTCCCCGGACCCTCTGGGTATGATCTGTCCAGGAGAAGAGTCATTGTAAATGTCTAGACTGTGAATAATATTGGAACCGATCGGTTATAATTACTCCGCTCTGGGGGCTAATCTCATTTCACTTCTTCATCCCTCTTCAGTGCCGCACAATGTCTTTCCCTCTGCTGGAACTCCCTATCGAAATGGTGACTGCCATTTTCGGATTTGCTGACGATAGAAGTCTCCTGAAGCTGTCCGAGGTTTGATTAACAGTAATTATCCCTATCTCTAATTTTTAAATTAAAATGTCATTTTTCAGACCAGTAAGATTACGAACAAACTCGCTTGGTCGATTTTCCTCAAACGCAATCAGACCCTTGAGCGCATCAAATTTGTTGAAATGGTAATATTTATTTAATAAAATGAATGAATACTGAACGATGATATATCGCTTAAATCAATAATTCAGAGTGGCGACAAAGTCTTCGTTCAATTTTCATTTGGCAGTGATAACATCCGGTCAAAGTTCATCGTTCTCGATACGATGAACGCCGTTCAGGCAAACGCCTTCTTCGACAATTCTGAGGTGAATGAAGAAATCACCTTGATTCACTATGAATATTTTACAGATAAATTACCTAAAAACTTAAGGGTTTGCACACAACGATGACTACAGCTGAAACGATTCAATTCTTCGATCAAATGTTGTCGAAAATTGAAGGAATCAACGCCAACTCCCTCGAATTTGAACCCACGCCTACGATGATTTCGCTCCTTTCGAAGATTTTTAAAGGCAAATCAGTACCTGAACTCATCTTTAAACTGGAGGACGAGATTTTAGCTTTGTAAGCTTTTTCTTGCATTTTCGCAGCTGGTTGATCATTATTTCCTTTTCAGCGATTCATTGAATAATCTCGTCAGTAAGCTCGAAACTACGTCCATTCACGTTCAAACTGGAGCCGTTTTCCCAGGTATTTGCAAGGGTTTATAAGACATGTACTTCTGATCTATCTTGCAAATATAGGAATCTTGTTCTAAGCAACGAATACTAGAGTTAAAGAAGGGGTGGCACGAATATGACTAACTGACTTCTCGATATCAGACGATGTGGCATGAGCACTCTATAACGCTTTCGAAACTCCCGTGCTTTCAATTTTCGTCTAAACCGAGATATACTCGATTGGCTGATTGCCAAGTGAACCTGAAGCGCAGGCAACGAGCTAGAGAGTGTGTGAAATAAGGAGAGCGCGCCGCCTCACTTTGCATATCGGCGCGGTTCGTGCCTCTCCTTCTTTAACACTGGATTTGCAGTAGAAATCATACTTCTTTCAGATTACTACCTCTATCTACTTGCGGATGTTGTGGACTCCATCGTCATTTCGGGAGAAACGAGCGGGCGGGAACGAGCATTAATGGCTTTTACTGCGGTCGACATTCTGAGCAGACGCTGCTCTCATGTCGATTTGACCAATTCCTCACTTACCTTTGAGCCTATTCACGTGCTTCTGCTGTCACGTGTAAGTTCCCTCTTTTTTAAATTTTCATTCCCTATTTTTCAATTATTCTCATAATTCGCTTAAATGACACGTTTTTCAGATGCTAAATCATTACATTGGGGACGGACAGTTTTCCTTTTCCGTGAATGCTGCAGACAACTACATTCCACCCAGTGATTTTGAAAGAAGACGTTTCGCAGAAAATAATCATGTCGTTGAAGTGACGATGAATAAGAATTCATATTATAACAATTTGATTGAGCTGAGACATATCAACATGATACCTAGAAAAAAAGATAACTATTAATTCGAATTTGTTTTGATTTGATTGTAAATGTGATCCTCCCAGATAAAATAATATTTAATGAAATAAGACATGGAAAAATGGTTCACAATTAGAGTTCTCTTCTTGGAATTTAATTGGATTTGAATTCCAGTGGAATTACAATAGTCTCTTCATTCCTCACACACTCTCTTTTCAAACAGAGCAGTCAAAACGCTTTGTTATCCTTATTGGAATTCCGGAATAAATTCCAACAAGAGAACTCTATTTACAATCGTACTTTTGTTCAAATGTTATGTACGTCAATTTCGTACTAACTACTCATTTTTTTCTGAATACGAATTGGGTGAATTCTTGCGCCATCATCAGCAATGGGAGGGGTGTACGGTAAGGGCCGAGTGAATATGTATTAGGGGCAAGCTATGAAAAGGACCTAGGAACTAGATAGTTCCGTACTAGTCAAATCGAGAGTGGACTCTCCTTATTTCCGCTCACTCTTTCTCGAGTGGAGCAGTTCATTTGACTAGTAAGGGATTAGTTCCCTTGTTCATTTTTTTAATTAGGAGCAAGCTCTGGTCCTTTCTGCTCTTTGGTTAACTAACGAGATGCTTTCTTTCATTGGATGTGTTCAAATATTGGGATCTTGTAGGTTTCGATAAACATATGCCCACCGTTGCTCGGAAATATAGAATTGCAATAGGTTGGGCTAAAGGAATGTTGTAGATTCAATGGAGAAACATCGAACCAACTTACAGCTCCTTCACTAGGGGAAAATTGTCTATAATTGGCGAGATTGAACTAAAGTTATCTTTTTGGATTCATAAAGCTTCAATTCACGAAAACTTTAAGGGGCCTCTAGTTCAATTCAGCCAGTGAAAATTGCCTTCTGCGAAAGTGGGGCAAAAACACTGAAAACGGACGAAATCTCGGAACTGTGCACTAGTGAGTCTGTATGTGTGTGTAAATAATCTGTGCAACTCTGCGCCATCTACGCCGTTCTAAATTGTGCAAAATTAAATTCAATATGTGATCAATTCCTAAATTTTTGATTAAGAAATGTTATCAACAATACTGAATTATCGGAATCTCCGCTGTTTTTCTAGTCTTCATTCATCAGCAATGCCAGGGGAAATTGTAATACATTGCATTAGTTGGCGATTGTTGGCTCGCGTTGGCCATTAAAAGAGGATAATCTAAACCCCATTCTCTTCTGCATCATCGAGGAGATGCCGTTTGCCTTTGCTAAGATTCCTCGACGAGGCTTCATCGCAATTTGTACTTTCTTGAATGACAAATCTCTTCGTCGCTTAAGAGAGGTAACATTTCGTTTATGGCACAAGTTCATTGATCTTGTTTTTTTATTACTATTTAGGTCAAGAGGTCAATAACAAAAGCTATTGACAACTATATTCTGAACATTCGATACAGCATGGTGGAGAGCCTTACGGTCAAGTCCACTGTTGGATGTGATACGATTTCTGGTCTAAACTTTTTCATTTCAGATTGATGGATTTGTAAAGTTTGCATTCCTGCTTGGCAATTCCAAAAGCCTCTCAATTTGGAAGATTTTTTCAAAAATTGTGTTCCATCAGACAGGTCTGCGGGTTGAGTTTGCTAAAGAACAAAGGGTGAATGAAAATTTGTATTTATCTATCATCCGTTTATAAACCCTTTTTTTAGTGTTTTCTTGCCTATACAAAGCCAGCAGACATGAAACGATTTCTGGAATACTTGAAACCACTTGTACGTAAAGCAGAATTTCGCCGAATTGTGTTATTCAACAAACTGACAATTCCTTTTGGGCGTTTTTTCGAGGGAAAATCAGTGGAAACATTCACATTCTCGGACTGTGAAGCTGGAAATGGTGACCGGTGAGCTGTATTTATAAAAAAAATATGACTGTTCGAATTTGTTTCTTTGGCAGTTTATCGATCATAAATTTGGCTGCTGCACTCAAACCTGTCCATTTTCAATATATGTCAGAGTCACTTTCTCCAGGTCAGTCGTCTTTCATCCTTAAAAAAAACGCTTTTCAACAGGAAATTTACAGAGAAAGCCAATTTCCTCATACGTCTCGCCGGCGTTACAAAATCCATATTAATTGAAACGTGGAAAAAATGTGAAATTATCGATAATCGCGTATCATTGTATCAAAAAATGATGAGTCTGAAATGCGATAGGCTTGATGTGCAAAGACGTGACCATTCAAGTATATCGTTTGCACAAGCCGAAAACATGATTCAGGTTGGTCGATGATGCACTCTCACCTATAACTTTTGTCATTTTTTAAGTTCATAAACCGCTTGGAAAAGAAAGTTTACTTCACCTCAAAAATTGATACGGATCAAGTACATCCGAGTGAGATTCAAATTGGAAATTGCAAAATGCGAATGAATGACAACAGAGGAAGAACAATTACAATCGACAGTCTGGACATTTGAAGGTCAATAAGTCTTTTTATTTGTCAAATTACGGTTAGATTTTGTATCATATTCACCAATAGAATTTCAATATTTCTTGTTGATAAGTTGGTGTACAATCATAAACCGTTTGAAATCTAAGACTTTATCCTTATAATTTACAGCACGAGTCTTTGGACGAGTGAGGGGGAAAGTGGGGCAAAAACACTGAAAACGGACGAAATCTCGGTACTATACTCTAGTGAGTCTGTATGTGTGTGTAAATAATCTGTGCAACTCTACGCCATCTAACAGACGACGAAAAAACGGCTAAAAACGAGAGCGAAAAAAACTAATCGATAGTGGGCGGAGCTAGTGAGAGAGCAGTCATAGAGAGTCAAGTGAAGATTGTTGAGCAGATTTCTGGTAATGAATCACAAGATTAGTGGTTGGTGCTTCGAAGAGTTCGGTCATAAGGAGGAGCTGTGAGGCAGGAGTAATCGATACATAGAGGAAAGAGAGGGACAACCGACTGAGAGGAGACAGGGCCGGGAAATAGGGAAACTGCATCTGCGGGATTCATTCGTTGCCTACATAACAACAGGGATATGTGAGGGTGGGCTGGTAATTGGACGGGGTTTGGTGTAGATCAATGATGAGGGAAGGGAAGCAGCGAAACTGATGATTACGGTATATATCTGGAGATTTCCCTGATTTGGCCGGGGCGCGCATTTATTAGACATAGGCAACTAGACAATCGAATTATAATCTAGAAATTATAAGAATAAACAACGCACGCACACATTGAGCAAATAGTATTGGTCAGGAGGAGATGGGCTATGACTGGAGTGAAGAGGAGGTGGGGGAGGTTCAACAACGGGCTATTGCAACGGGAAGAGGGAGGTGACACCAGAAGTGCGTCAATCGGCGCACCAGAAGTGCGCCAGGTCACGAAGCGACGTCCTCCTTGCCCTCCTCATCTTCGCTGTCCTCTTCGTCATCGTCGAAGTCGGATTCGTCCTCGGATTTCACCTGAAAAAGAAATGAGTTTCACTAATGACACATCACAATTTGTATGTTGGTTTGATAGTGTATGAGCTCCTCTTCATAAATAAACCAAAAAACTTGAAGACGCTCAATTATGGATAGTTGCTTCATGTTAAGGCTGCAAGCTGATTCCTACATGTAGAATGAGCAAACAAAAGTTTTGAATACCTTTTCATCCACTGAAATTCACACTAGATATGTTTCACTTCTGCTTTATCACAGGTTGAACTTTGAGTTGCCAATATTCTCATGTTGCTTTTTTCAAAAAAAAAACCCCACAGAAAAAGATGAATTTTAATACCAATTTTCAGGCAATAATCAAATCCACCGACCTCCTTCTTCATTCCATTCTCCCTTGACGTCGTCGTCGAATTTCCATCGGAAGGTCGCATCATCGTTGACGGCGCTGCGGCTGCAGCTGGAGGATGCATCGATTGCTGTTGCTGCAGGTGGGAGGGAGGAGGAGGGGGCGGAGCCTGAATTCCATAAATATCTTATTTTCTTGTACAATTCTTAGGGGAAGGAAACAGGCGTTCAACTGATATGGTCTTCGAACGAAGATATCTTTTCCTTTCCTCTGTGCCTGCACTTGTTCGATTCTTGAGCAAATGACGTCATATAATTGTTGTCATAATGAAAAAAAGCCAACCTGCTGCAAGTAGGGTTGCTGCAGCTGCATCTGCTGCACGGGATGGTAGTACGACTGAGGGGGGACGCCCGAGGCGACCATCAAGAGGTGCTGCGGCGCCTGAGATGATCATATTGAGCCCTTCCTCGTCGATGTACTCGTTATCACTACAAGATCACTCTTTCCCAATACGGGTACAGCTGTCTTACTCTCCATAGTGGTACAAGCTATTATTGCCACTCTGTGTAAATCACCAAATATCAAATTAAACTCTTCATTACACTATCATGTAAAAGAATACCATACCTGTGGATATCCCATGGGCGCGTAGCTCATCATGGCAGGATTGGCGCCCGCGAGCATGTGACCGGACACCGGAGGTCTGCATATTAGGATTTATTATTACATATTATTTTTTTATTTTATGACTTTCGTGTTCAAGGATCACTGGTTTGGCAAACTTCTGCGACGGAAAGCGAACTTGTGAAACATATTTTTTCTTATTTTTTTAACAGCATTACTCTTGTTATTTCTACAATTGCAATAGGTTCTCTATGTTTTTAGAAATAAAAAATGAAACAATATCTAACCTATAATACGGATCGCTTGTGCTCATGGGCGACGTCGTTGACGATCCTCCACTGCCCAACGAGTGGTCATTGCCGTTCGGAGAGAGGGCAGAGCCGGACTGGAAATGATATTTGATCTTCTGATCGCCTCATTTTGAGTTCATGCATTGTTATCGGGGATGTTATTGTTGGATTATTTCTCATTCTCAAACATTAGAAGGGGATTGTAATTGGGGAAACAACTCGAGCTCGGTTATCCGACTTCGTGCCACTAGTTTGGATGAGAAGTTTTGGAGGGCGAGCTGTTATGAACTGTTTTGAAATAAAATTGGAAGTGGTCCTCATCTGACCTACATAGTGTAGATTTATTGTCTAAATATCAGGTGGGAGTATGAATTTGTAAGTACTAAGTGACATGTTATATCTCACCGTATCCATGCCCAACTTGCCCACTTTCGGCTTTCGTCCTCTGGTCGAATTCATCTTGTGCGCGTTCAGCTTCGCATTCAATTCCTCATTCGCAACGCCCTGCACGGAAGCGCGCATGTCGTCCAGTCGAGTGTCTGCAGTGATCATTTTATTTTTATTTTATTTTATTTTAATTATTTTTTTTATTTTATTATTACAATTACATTTATTTTATTCTCCTTGTGTGGTACATTTATAAAATACAAATTTACTAACTCATTTTTAGAGTTTGCAATCTTTTGCAAATGCTTCTTCTTCAGATTAGCTAAGGTCTTAGGTGAGGGCAAAAGCTAAAGGTGTCTCCACGTCATGCAATTTTTCACAACGGACCCACCGATAAGGCAAGACTGATTAAGGTATTGGAAAATGAGTTCGAAAATGAACACTACTCACCGCCCTTCTCCATCTCCGCCGGATGGCACGTGTTCAGATGTCGCTTCATGTTGCCCTGCAATTCATTCGATCATCAATGACATTTGATTTCGACTTTCCACGTGCGACTCGTGTCTGTCTGCTGCCACAAAATCATGTGACGCATCAAGCTAGGAAATCTTATGTGAGAATTAAATGAACAATGTACCTTGTAAACGGTGAGGAAGTCGCAGTACGGGCAGAGATACGGATCGTCAGGGACGTCCGATTCGGAGGTCTACAAAAGCTTTTATTTGAATGCTAACTGATTGAAGTTCATTTATTATTTCATAAACTACATTGAAAGTGCTTTTTTTGTTAAGGAGGAATCATACACGTAACATAATTTCCTTGTCCCTGCACTATTCATTCTCCCGTGAAACACCTTCCGCTCCTCACCTTTTTGGGCGGAGTGGTCGAGTCGGGATGGTGAATAGCGCCCTCCGCACTGTTCGTTGACGGCGGTAGGTCGTACAGGGGATTGGTCTGCTGCTGGGAGGGCTGCTGCAGCTGCTGCTGTTGCTGCACCATTGGAGGAGGGGCTCCAGCGGCAGGGACGTTGCCGTTGAAGTTCGACGTGACTGTAGAAAGGTAAAGGTGAACTATCTATATAAAGAATTCGTAAAACTCGTTCGCACTGAATTCTATGAGTGTTTTTAAAAATAGTGAATGGAATGGTTCGTATTTAATTTTTGATTATTTTTTTTCAAACGCAGGCACGCGTGGCAGTAAACTGTTTTCTCTCATCTTACTCCTCTTATGAAACATATTTGATTCATTCTCACCTCTTCTCACCTCGCAATCCTTCTATAATTTCGTGTTTCATATCACTATTAAAATTGAAAAAAATTGGTTACTATATGGTTACTATAGCCGGTCTAAAAAATCAACTCACTGTGCTCATACAGCGTCATTTCGCCACCCGCACTCGCACCACCGGGCGCTCCCCATCCCTCGCCCGACGGAGTTCCGTCCGAGCCAGCGGTGAATTTCCGCCTGCGAAGAAGCGATTACCAATAATCTTTCCATTTATTTCATTATCAGAGACCAGAACCGGGGATTCCTAGCACCTAGGCGGATGGCAAAGGTGTGTTCACGTCAAGCGAACTAACAGTAGTAAGACAACGCCAAACGTTCGGTCGGCAGTCCAATCCGAGAAGCTGACCCCATACCTCTTTCCACTAGTGCTACTCGTTCCTCCACAGGCCGGATTCTTGGGCGTCTTCAGTCGCTTCCCGCCGTTCTTGCAGCACTGATTGATGTGTCGACGAATGTTGCCCTGCAGGAAAGGACCATTTTTACCGCTATAACTCGAATTGCAAAATATATTATTCTAACTACAGTCAGCAATGTACAATGAAATGTCAATAGCGAATTGGAATGAGTTTCACGAAGCAGGCAAGAAGGTAATTTAAACGAGTTCTTTTGATGAATTGAGGGTTTTCTGTTTCAAAATACCATTCTTTCCTTCGCGGAGTGTGCAATATTTAGAGTAGATACATTTCTTGTCATGTCATGCTAGAAGCAGCTTTCTAACAACGTCTTTCGCATTTTTATTTCGTTTTTTAAAGAAGATAAAAACTGATGCACATCTGAAGATTGAAGCAAATAGCGAATTCGAATACGTTTCACGGGCAATGCAAATGCCTTGAAGACTTAATGGATTTGATTTTGTTAGTGTTTAGTAGGGTTAACCGTTCGGAAATCGGAGAGCTCAACTGGCGAAATCACTTTCTTTCCGGAATGAGAGTCGAACAATGGACTTTCCGAAACTCTTCCGAAACTATTCCTTTGTCCGAAACTCCATTTGCATTGTTCGACTCTCATTCCGGAAAGAGACTGATTTTGCCAGTTGAGTTTCGGCCTTTTCGATTTCCGAACGGTTAACCCTAGTGTTTAGTTTAAAATATCACATCTAAAACTATCATAATCCCTCACCTTGTAATGGCTGATGAATCTCTCGCAGTAGGGACAGATGGGCGACAGTCCGCCCTCGCCCGTTGACGACACCATTCCTACAGAAACGATCAATTATTTCCCATCTACTAACCACCGTAAGTGTCCAGCCGAGCAACAAGCGGAACAAAAAATAAGTCAAAAAGCAATAAGCGAGATTACCGTACCCTTACCGGGCTTGGGCGGTGAGCCAGCCCCAGGTGGCGCTCCGGATTCGGGCGCGAGGGTCGCGCCAGAGGGCGCCGCCCCTTTGGGCGCACCCGGCGCGCCCATTGACTCCACGAACGCCCGACCTGCAACACGAATTCATTAATATTTCCGAAAATCGTCATGCAAGAGATGATAAAAGCGTAGAAACCATGCTTGAAGCTCCACCACGCCATTGGTAGTCACCGGTACAGTACCCCTAACGTTATCGATTGTCCAAAGCACCACGCGTCACAACAACAACAAAGGCATGCTGGGGCAAGGGGCGGATCATGCTCGGGTGAGATAATCGTGCGGCAAGCGGCTGGAAGGGGGCGGGGCATGCGGATGGCGCGCACTTCACACCAACTATCGCCTACATTTCTCGTTGCGGCCGATGTGCCCGAGGAGGGAGCGACGTGAGGGATAGACGCCTCGACAGCATTCGCAGAGGATCGAGGGAGTGCCGTTTGGAGGAGCAGCAGCGGGGGCTGATGATGCGGCAGCTGCTGCAGCTGCAGCAGGGACTGCAGCCGCCTGTTGCTGCTGCATCGGCGGAGATGCTGCAGCTGCGGCTGCAGCCGCAGCGCAAGAATGCTGCTGTTGCTGATGCTGATGCGGGGCTGCCGACTGAGGCATCACGCAGGAGGCAGCCGCTGTAGGAATGGGAGGAATGAGTTAGGATGTGAATCTGGTTTGAGAATCTGGGGTGGAATCAAGAGGACGCGCGTTAGATAGAGGGGAGAGACGGTATAGAACGAGTAATCGCGCCCAAGCCCAGAAACCGAAAAGAGAAGAGAGGTGAGGACATTTATGGTGGAATCGGAGGAGGGGCGGGGTCAGAGATCAAAGATCAATCTGGCAAGGTGACCTACCGGTGTGCGGTCGTCCATCGTCGGGCGAGCCGGATATCGCAGGGACGGGCGCAGTTTGAGGAGCGATGGGAATGGGCGCAGCCAGGGAATGGGCTGGAAAACCTGGATGATAAGGGTTTGATTATTTTCACTGTTGATTATTTTCAAATTTACTGTTGGTGTTTGCTATCTCTGATGGAAGCTTTCTCTTTTGAGCAAATTATTGTTATTCCAGCTCAAACGAGCGCAAAATCGTTATCGAACCATGCCATTAGTTAAAAGGCGAATGGTGAAACTCAAGTCAATTTGAGATCGAAAAAAATGCAACTCACGATGAAAAGCGCCCTGCTGCATGGGTCGTGGCGCGGGCACTTGCAGACCCATCGGATGGCCGAATGCCATCGGAGCGGCTGCAGCTGCTGCTGCGGCAAGGGGCAAGCCGTAGCTCTGCGACGAATTTGTTTTAAAATTCTTGGTTTAATTATTATATTGTTTTTATCCAAACTCTGATGTGAAATCGTTGCCGATCCGTTTCACTCGATATGAAAGAGTGGTGAAACTTAAAGAAGGCGTCCCACGAACCGCGCGGACGACGATGCAAAGTGAGGAATGAGAGTGCGCGCTCTCCTCATTTCGCTCGCTCTCTGGCTCGTTGCCTGCGTTTCAGGGTCACTTGGAACGCACCCAACTGCTCATAACTCAGTTCAAACGAAAATTAAAAACATGGGAGTTTCGAAAGTGTAATCGGGTAGCAACGACCCACCATCTTACATCGAGAACTCAGTTAGCCAGATATTCGTGGGACGCCTCCTTTAACCTAGCACCGACAAAATTATAAGATGACAAAAAATAAAATTAATGAAATTCAATGGGTGAAAAAATCAATCTAACCGTCAACCCAATCTAAGTATCTAAATTATGATATTTTATTCATCCAATTCTGATGTGAGATCATTGTCGACCCGTCCTATTCGATACGAACGAGTGGTGAAACTCACCCGATTAATTGACGAATAATTTTGTACGCAGATCACAAGATATGGATGGTAACAAAAAAAGTGCGGACATAAGCTATACATCTGAAGGAAATTCGGCATGCGCCACACCTTTTTGTGCATATTTTCTGGACTGCGTGAACAAGAGAGGGACTTGCAGTTTTGTCATAACTACAACGTACCATAATGGGCGCATGGGCAGGCAGTCCCAGAGAGGGATGCTGGCCGGGGTAGAGGATGGGCAGGCGGTGAGCACTGCAATGAGAATATAAAATAATGTTTTGTTTGCTACCGAATGGGTTTAGCTGGGGTTGCACGTAATACAGTACGTGCTAATCGCCTTGGCCATATGCTAGCGCCGCATAACGCCGCGTGCCGCGGCTTGCGCGGCTGTGTTTTTAAGAACGACGAGTAACTTTTTCGCAATGAAACCTCGATTTTCGTAATCTACGTGAAATTCCGCACCGACTACACTTTTCGCCCATAATTTAAAGTTCCCCCAATTCGTGAGTTGAAAATATCCAAAGAAATAGGTTGACACATCGAACTAAATCTGACACAGTTGACTAACCGTCTTTTTAATGTTTTTTCCACCTCAAAATGCTGTAGACATGTAAAGCAGGCAGAAAGGAGATAAACGATAATTTAAGACCACTTGTTCAACTGTGTCAGATTTAGTTCGCTGTGTCAACCTATTTCTTTGGATATTTTCAACTCACGAATGGGGGAACTTTAAATTATGGCGAAAAGTATAGTCGGTGCGGAATTTCACGTAGATGACGAAAATCAAGGTTTCATTGCGAAAAAGTTACTCGTCGTTTTTAAAAACACAGCCGCGCAAGCCGCGGCACGCGGCGTTATGCGGCGCTAGCTTATGGCCAAGGCGATTAGCACGTACTGTATGAGCGCGGCAAGCTCCATAGAAAATTTAATTATGCTGCCCATTCTTTGGACTCTCATGCAAAACTGTTCTGATTCGCTCCTTCAGAGGGTACAAAAGCTATTTCAAAGTTATTTTGCTTGTAATTCAAGACAAAACCCACGTTTGGTCGAAGGGATGTCCGAAATCGCCGCCGAATCGCGCGAAATCCTCCATGCCGTTTTCGTACACTGAAAATGACTTATTTTCTTTATTTTCCCTTAATTTTTTCCAATATTTTCCTTGTCCTCCCATCATCTCCAAGCCAAATTGCCCTCGTTTTCCCCCATCCGCCCGCATTTAATTAGTCGATTTCGGTAGTGTGCACTATCAATGAGCGTGTGTGTGCTGTGCGCGTCTAGCTCTCGAGCGCCGAAACCAGTTATCCGGTCGCTCTGCGCTCTCTCCATTCGGCATGATCTCTCGCCGACTCTAGCAGGCGAGAGACAACGGGAAAGCGAGAGACGGGGCGATCCCGCTCGATACAGCAACTCGCCTTCGCCCGCTGTCCCCGATTCGCACCTTTCACTACTCTATCCGCCCGGGCACTCTCTCCGTTTCGCACGTTCTCTGGCCTTGTCCAACCAGCTAGAGAGCATGCGAAGTGACTCGAGGATCATTCCCCCTCTCGATCGCAGCCTACGATAAGGCGCGCGCTGATAGGCTTGAAACTACGCGGCCGAGAGGGGTACGGTATTGATCGATCAGAGCGTACGATAGTATACGGTATCAATCGATAATTATAACATGGTAGAATGCGGTATCGATCGATCGATTGGAATACGGTTTCCTACCAATTACTTAAGAAGTAACATATCTTAGTGTCTGTCTGTCTGTGTGTGTGTGTGTGTGTGTGTAACGTCTGTCACGCTTTTGAAAAATCGCTATAACTCGGCTCAAACTGATCGTACAAGGCTATCTCCGGGACCATTGAACTCCTCATGGAAAAACAAATTTCGTCATCATTATGCAATATGACGAAATTCACTCCTACACCGTTTTTCGCGCCTTTTTCGCTGAGAAATCAACCAATGCGGGCGTGCAATACGCCAAACGACTCGTCATAAAGTGCGCTTCCACTTTTCACAAGAATTTCATCATCCTTACGTAATATGACGTAATCCTTAGGCAATAA
>LS488681.1:0-17518 GCA_900490705.1 Pristionchus arcanus | reverse complement strand
GGAGCCACGCGCCAGCCAGGTTGCACATTGCACACGCATACACTGACACTTGTGGTGCCCCCGATATTCGAGGGGAGGGGGACTGGAATTAGCCCCGCGAATTACTCCCGTGGTTTGATGGTGCGTTGTTCCCCCGTTGTTGGAACATTGTGAATAACAATGACTACTAGGAGATCCAGGTTGCAAGTACTACGCCGTTATGAATATTGAAGCCCGTTGAGAGGGGATGAAACGCAGTGGGCATTGCCTCTACTCCTAAAAGGCGTGATCAGAGAAGATACAGATCTCTCTCATGGAACGCTAGTGTTGATGAAAGAGCGCAAGCACGGTGCGAACGAGGGCTAGGTTGCGGTGTGTCCCCGATAGATTCATCCAGAGTAGAGGAGAGGCGAGGGGTGGAATTAGCCAATCCCCCACTCGATGGAAGTATTGTCTGCCTCCAAGCGGGAATGGCCCTCGATTGGATTGACCACTGTATTTCACTCGTGGAATGATGTTATCCAACGGGACATTAATTGCTACATGCTGATTTCTGGATGAATGCGATTATGTGCTTGAATTTATGGCTATTCAATACTTGCATTAGTTCTCTGGTATCTGAATCTTTGCGAGCGTTAACTTCACGGAAGTTTTAAAACCTATTTTAGTGAAGTGGACCTTTGCAAATCTGGATTTCACCATCATTTCATCGATCGTTTGGGAGCAAGTGGTGGCGGGAGTGTTGCCTCGGCATTGCTCATGCGCGTGACTTGCCGGTGAATGAATAATCGGTGATGATGATGACACACGAAGAGTGAAGAGGAATGGAGGAGGATGACCTACTCGGGAGATATGCTATGGATCAACTCGCTCTGACAGGCACATGAAGCCTAATAGCACTAGGGTTACTTCAAATTGTGCTATTGTTTCATAATAATCGGAGATAACGATGACACACATCGGTAAGGGGCGAAGGGAAGGGAGGAGGTATCCTACTCGGAAGCTACCAATGTTTTCACTCTTTTCGTCCAGATAGCCATGATCTAATGAAACATGATGTATCAAGTGTTTCCAGAAAGTGTAGCACACACTGCATAATAATGAGCGATGATGACGTCAAGCGGAAAGAGAGGAGTGGGAAGGTGACCTACTCTGGAGCTGGAGAACCATGATTTCTTTTTACCTCCTGCCACCTGGCCAATTAGAGCACATGCGAAATAGAGTAAGTACTGCTCACGGTTCTTTTGGGTTGACAGTTATGGAAAAACTATGTTATTTTGCAATATCTACTGTGGCCTTGCTACAGAAGGAAACGTTACATTGAGATAATGCCTAGCGAAATGATGACTCGGAATGGAGCTCTCAAACTCTTCCTCATACCACAGATGGATACTAGAAAGCCGTTCCACATAGAGATATGCTACGGTACTGAAGGAACTGAAGGAAACGTTGCATGGAAAAGCGAGCTCTCTCAAGCAGCAAACTGCAAGCAAAGATGGGATGTCTCCAACTCTCGCAAATTCGCTTCTCAACAAGTGAAGACGACGAGTGAATAATCGGGCGGGCCGCGCTGCTTCAGCAAGCAAGCCATGGCCTCTGCCTCGGCCGCGCCGAGCAAATCAAATATTCTCGGGGGCCCGCGGGGCCAAATTCACCCGACAACACACACACACACACGCAATGAACTACGCATGTGCAAGTCTCTCTGTAATCTCAACACTCTATCGTTCCTCTGACTGGTTAGAGAGCATGAGAAACAGAGAGTCGAAGAGGTCTGAGACCTGGGCTTTCTCAGGGGCTCTTACGCGGGGCGCTCTCGCCCCTGAGGGCTAATAGGCAAATCATGGGCCCGAGAGGGAGAGCGAGAGAGGCGCCAATTGTTCAATGGATGCATAGTAGGCAATTAGCGAGACAGAGAGGGGAAGGGAGGCGTGTGTGACCTACGGGATCGATAATCGGGCTAAATTACCGTATTCCACTTCCGAAAAATGGGCATGCTCTCTTCATTTCACACAGTCCTTATCTTATCAGAGTGGTGAAAGCACTACATAAATTGCGAATGGTACAGAATAGGTTTCACAATATGCGCAAAATGAATGGATGAGGGGGTTTTCCAATAATTTGAATGCCCTCAATGAATAACAAAATAATAATAATAATAACACGCCGCCTCCTCTCTCCCTCGTAAAACCTATCGCGCAGGGGCTCTCAACAAGGCGATTCGCTGCTCTTGACTTTCGAGACACAAATTTCCACCTATCCCCCCTGATCTGGCTTCTGCGCTCTCTCCCTTCTCCACACTCTCTCTCATTCTCTGACCACTCTGCACTCTCCTCATTTCGCGAACTCTCTCACCTTCACTCCGCCGCGCCCGCCCGAGCTAAACATACAGTGCATATCGACATACACCGTCCGTCTGATGGAGGAGGCCGGGCGGAGACTCTCTCCATTTCGCATGCTCTCTCGCCTTCTCTGACCACTTAGAGATAAGGGATAAGGAGGGGAGGCGGGAGGAGGGGGCCTCCGCACAAATGAGATTTGGTAGCCGCCCGTCGCCCTCTCTAGGAGGAAAGAGCACCTCCTCTCCCTTCGCCGGGTTGACAAATCACGCCTATTACGGATTTACGGGCGGAGAAAAAGCGCAGAGAGGTGCGAGAAGGGAGGAGTCGGGAGGAGGTTGCGGGCAATCGATGGGAGGGTACGGTAGGTGCGGCTACCGTATACCTCTATCGTATTCAGACGTTAAATATCACTGCAGTACCTCCACTCCAGAAGGCTACAGTACTCCTACCTACCGTACCCAAACAATGCTGTTATCAGAATATTTGGAGTGGTTCAGCAAACCGTACGGGCGTTTTGTGCTCGAGCGAGCACTTTGTCTGCGCGCTCTTCACTTGCCACGATCTCTCGCCCACTCTAACCGACGAGATAGCATTACGAAACGAGAGAGACGGATGGGGTTGTCGAGAGAGGCAGCACTTTACACTGCGGCGGTATGCGCGAAACTATCAAGAGTAGTGACGAGGGTATGGCAGACATGCTCTCTCAATATCGCATGATCTCTCGTTGACTCTGACTGGCGAGATATCAGGCGAGATGAGGAGAGTGCCAGGGTGAGATTGATGAGCTTGTACGAAAATGTAGCAGAGGAGAGGGGTCACGAGGGTGATAAGCGACGATTTGGATGGATATTGTTATTGATGGGACGGCCTACCGTATGCAGTGATATTGATAGGGATAGTGATAATTGAAATGATGACAGAAAAGTAAGGAAAGAACAGGAGAGGAGAGGCGCAGAACTACAAATGATGATAGATAGATCGCAAAATTAGGAGTGCGGCAATGAATGGAATGGAATGAGTTTCAGACAGTCTACTAGAGATGATGGTTCTCGAACCGATTTAGTGGGTGGGTAGTAAGTGTTAGAAAAAAACATATCAAAGATCATCCTCACCAGATTCCCGGCCGCGTCTGCTCCACCTTCAGCGGTCGTCGTGGGGCCGGACAATAGCTGGCGCAGCATCGATTACCCGGTCACACTACTTACCGGCTCTCGCCTGATCAATTCACGGCTCTGTGCTCGGAATCGGACCGTTTTCTGCAAGAAAAACATGAAGATCCAGAACGAATTGAGGCTAGAGACAACGCGAAAGCGAGAGAGCGCAGAGAAAGGGGGAGCGCACAGTACAAATCACGGTGAAACGAGGCGAAGACGACGCGCGCCGCGGTGTAATAATCGTCGCCCGCACCCCCGCACTCACTGACACACCACTCGACTGCATACACGAGGACGCAGACAAGCAACACCACACTTGATCACTTGCGCGAAGAGTACGGTAGATCGGTAGATCAAGAGCTATTGTACTTGCACATTGCAAAAAGTGATTTGTCACGTTGAGTATCAGGTTGAGTTTCAAGCGTTGCATCTAAGATGCTTATTGCGACAGCTATAATTTGACAATCCCTTCGTGTATATAAACAAATGAAAAAGACTATGGAAAGCAACCATGAAGCTTGGTTGAACGGACTGACTATTACTGCTTCCCCCCGAGCGAGCGAGTCAATCGTCGGCCCCCTCTAAATATGCTGCCTCCACGATCAGAGAGAGTGAGAGATCATGCGAAATGGAGAGAGCGCAGACAACACGATCGGGGAAATTCGGGGCCTCTAAAATCTCTACGACACGCTATGCGGCGCGCATACTTTAGTGCACAGAGCGAGCTGGGCCGCGACAATAAAAATAGCGAAAGAAGGGGGGACTGCTGGGAAGTTGGAAGGGAGAGGGATGGTAGGAAGGGGCCATTTGGGGTGTGGTTAGGGAGGGCGAGAGAGCGGGGGAAAGGCGGAGAGTTAGAGAAATTGCTGGGAATAGGAGGATGGTAACGGGCGGGACAGGGACAGCTGAGTCCACCAAAGTGATTGGAAGGGAGGGGAAGATGCTTGTGAAACAAGGAGGGGATGTGTTCTGTGAGCGGGATCTAGATGAATGTAGGAGCAAATCATAGGGCAGGATAGAATATTCCAGTGATTCCTAGAAAAAACGCTCCGAATCAGATAGGTCCTAGCATGCGCGCGAATGCAAGATGATGCAAGAAGAGGTTAGCACAAAATGAGAACAAATGCTTCCGAATACTGACCTTCTTGAGCGAGATAGCACGTAAAAATAAGAGACAAGTCGTTTCGCATTATCCGCCCTCCCTAAGGCGTCACCGCCTGCTTAGGGCTGGTCAGCGCTCTCCTCATTCCCATGATCTCTCGTAGGCCCAAGCCGCGAAATAGCCTGGTCCGAGGGAGGGGGTACCGAGCTGTGCTGTGCTCAGCGAGCTAATGAGAGGGTAATGAGTGGGAATTGGCGTGGAGGATGGGGGAGGACAGGGGAGGGAGACAGACAAGGATGTGAAGGGGTCAATTTCTGGTGCGGGCGTCAAGGTCTCGAGGGTGGGAAAGGTGTGAACGGTTCAGTGGGTATTTGAATGAGTGGTGGAGAAATCGCATAGGTGAGGACCATGGGTGTGGACGGATATTTCTACAATAAGGGAAGTTTTCGAAAACACAGAAAAGGTATCAATCATATACACGAATGTGGATCAATACTTTCTCAAGGCAGGGCAGTTACTAAGCATTCGAGTTCGTGCGGGTTATCTGAATCGATATTTCTACAACACAAGAAGCCGGCAGTTATTTGGGTGGATCTGTCGTTTTGTCTCTTTCCTCCTCTGAAGGAAGGAGGAGCGTTGAAGAAGCGATGAGTATGCGCATGAGCGGGGTTGAAACAGCGGCATAAAAAGGGAGGGATGACAGAGCCGCGCAAATTGTGGGGAATAAGTATGCAAAGGTCACACGCTACAGTAAGCAAGAATAAAAGGTACGGTACTGTAATAATTATCGATCGTCCATGTTCACTGTGCTCAACGTTAATCCGCTCGGAAGGATGAGCAAGCGCGCGTTCAACTTCACATAGGTTATTGGAGCCTAACAATGTCCCAATTTTCTCGAATCAAGTGATAGCAGATGCATGACAACGCCAAGAATTGAGGATGCAGTAATATACTAATTATTGATCGTCGAAGTGGCGCATTCCCTTGAAAACAAAAATCACGTTTCAACTGCAGTACGCTACCGTACCACTAAATTATCGATTCCTCAAGACGGAGTCGTTGTGTCTGACGTTATATCGTTCGGGAGGATGAGTGTTCTCGTTCGAGAGGGGGACGATGAGTAAGGCACATCGAAGGCAGTGATCGACTGACTGTCTCTGACTCTCTCCGATTAGCACACTCTCTCGCTGCTCTGACTGACTAGAGACAAGGCCGAATGGAGAGAGTTATGCGGCGAAAGGGAGGAAGAGCGGGTGGAAATGTCGCCTGCCTTTTGGACGGTCGGATACTGGAGGAGAAGGGAGAGGGATAGTAGTGGTCAGGGGAAAACAGATGAGAGAGGTCGGAAAGGATAGGTCGATTGGTAAGAATCCCAAAGCGCTGTTGGAAACATGCAGAAAGAGATTTGGCAAATTTTCGTAGAAAGGATAGGAATGGTCTGGAGAGGATTAGGTAATACAATGATGATAAATGGAAGAGAAGGGAAAGTAAGTAGATAGTGGTAATTTCTTCGAGCTTCACACCATCAATGCCTAAAGAATTTTTTTAAAGAGCATAATGGAAGTGCGAAGCATATTCGTCGAATTCACGAGTTGAATAACGATGCAAGATCGCGACCTAATCAAGAGGCGAGGTTGCAAATGAGCGGTACAATAAAGAGAAAGGAATGTATTCTGATGCTGAGGTTTTTTTTACAGATTTCGTACCTAAAGCAAATGAAATGATTAGTGGTTTTCAGTATTTCAACGTTCTCATCATTGCCGAAAGGATTAAAAAAGAAAACATAAGGGAAGTGTGAAGCATATCCGTTGTACGAATCCGGCTTTGAATAACGATGCACGCGTCCTAAACGAGAGGCGCGGTTGCAAATGCGAATGAGGTGCGCAAGCAAGCAACGCAATTTCAGTATTGTCGCGATAGTTCAGCGCGAAACTTTCAGTTCACCGAACTCATTTAGGGCAGTCGATCGATCAAAAATGCGCAAGCGATCAAAATACGGCAACATTAATGACCACTTAAGGGCAGCGAGAAAGAGGCGCAAAAAGGAGCAAAAAAAATTGCAAAAAACCAGCATAAATCGAGCGCCGGGGTCATTAGCGTACTATTCCGCTAATTTGTTAGTTAGAGTATCTCTCTCTCCGCCTTCCCAACCACAGCAAACACAACGTTTGAGAATGTGCCAAGGCTCTTCGCTTCTCTGCCTCTCTCTAATCTCCATTGTCTCTCGCACCGTCTCAGAGGGGAGAAAACGAGGAAAGAAGGGAGAAAGACAAGAGAAAAAGAGGAGTTCTTACTGATCAAGCGTGTGGGTAGTAGCAGAGTATCGACTAGCTCTCTCGCAAAAACTGCCGAAATGAACGGGAGGCGGGAGGGAGGGGGATGGAAGGGGAAAGGAGCAGAGGGGGGGGGGGGAGACAAAAGTAAAACTTGATCTGGCGCGGAAAGTGGCGAATCATCGGCGAGAGAGCTGTGCGATTTGGTTTGAGAGAGAGATTTGATTGAGTGTTATTTGGATCCAACATCAGAGAAACATTATCAAGACGCGCAGTTTCTTTGAGACAAGTGAGTCGTGAAACGCATCCGAATCACGTCAACAACACGGAAAGTATCCGATCAGCTAACGCGGGTCAACAAGAACCGTGAAAACAAGGAATTCGCACACATTCGCTTGTTTCCGTCTAGCAAATGGCAGCGGACATGGGGCACAGAAGGACGCAGAGGAACACTCTCTCCATTTCACATAATCTCTTGCCGCCCAGAGATTACGCTTCTTTATGGCCTCTCACAGATGTCGCCGGCTTTTTGCCCGCTGCTGAACCCTTTCTTTTGCAGCTGCCTAATGGGCTTGAAAATGCTTGAAATCAGCCTGATCACTCGAAAAGTGGCGAATTTTGTACAACATACACACGAGGGGCTGAATGGAGATCCCTCCCTCCCCTCCTCTCTCCGATCCCTCTGCCCCTCCTGAAGAGTCGTCGTCGACTCGCCGCGGCTTCATGTATGTATTGCACTTGTTGTAACAATCCCCACTCACACACACACTCTCACTCGCTCTTCACCCCGGCTTTTTGTCTCTCTCGCTCGGCTCAAACGATGTGTCTATCAAGGATCCACCTGTTCTATCACCAGGCAGAGAAGGCGAGAGACAAGGAGAAAGTGAGAGAGCGCAGACGCGAGAGCCGTCTGATGGGCCTGATAATTAATCACCGCCGGCGGTGGTTTGGGTGCAACACCAGGGAGGACCCTGATTCAGGCAGCGAGGGGTACGGTATCGATCGATCAGCCAGATACGGAAGGTAGGAGCGCTGATGACAGCTTAATGTACGGTAGGCATCGATATCGATCGATCGGATACGGTAGACCAATATTGATTAGCGAGCAAATAGTGCGGCTACGGGTTCCGGGAAATGGGCCGCGGCCGGGAATTATGCAAAACGGGCGCTAGAATTGGGTGATTTGTGAAGCGAGAGTTCACGCGTCACGATTAGTGAGATGGAGAGGAGGGACGGGGGGGGGAGGATGGGTCTGAGAGAGGCGTCAGGGGGCTCGGAGAGGGGAAAAAGCAAGTAAAAAGCAACGAAGGAGCAGATGAGTCGCAGAGTTGCGAACGTTCGGGTGCGGGGGGGGGATAAAGATCGGAATTTGGAGGAGCAATGATAGCATGTCCTTAACCAAAACAATCACAATTAAATTTTGGAAAATTCCGAACGTATCAGGTTAAAAAGAGGCAAATTTTAAAGCGTAAAATAGATGAAATTGAATGAAGTGATTGATATTCGAATGCCTATTCCAGTACGTTTCATCGTTGTCTTATCCCTGATACGTTGGTCTCGAGTCTGATAGTTCCCTCGTGCACTAATGTTAAGCATACTATAATCGATAGGAAAGGTTAAATGTGTGACTGTTACGAAATCTCACTTGGACTGGATTACTACAATACCAAGGCTGTCTACGCAAGCAACTGTATCCCCATTCTACGCCGATTAGTCTCGCAACAGGCCACTGTCCTCAGGTTAGGCCCCAGGTGCAGAGGAGCCGTGGGGTAGTCGAGAACGCGTTACGCATTAGTTAATACTTTACTTTACCACAAGACTAACCCGCCAGCGCGAAAACGACTGCAGCAATAGCAGAGTAGTGTGTATGCAGTGCCAATCAGGGCGCCTACTCTACTCTCCCTCAGACTTCCCCTCCCTCCCTCCCCTTCCCCTTCCCTTCCTCCGCCCGAGGGCCTCGAGACCCCCGAAATCTGCGCGCGTAGCATGGAATTTATGGCACGCCATCTAGACTTGGGCGCTTGGCAGTATCTTGGAGAGGGGGCTATTGGCGATGAAAAGTGTCCAGAGGAAAACAAGAGTATCGCGGACAACAGGGCGGTTGCAGTCCGAAAAGGTCAACAAATATCCGAAAGAAGACAGTTCGTAAGGCAATATTGAAATTAGATTGCCTAACATCAAGTGCCTAGCATATGTAGTAGGTAATAGATAGCATAAAAGTGAACAACAGTGTAGGGTCTATTTCATCAGAAGCGCGAAAGTGCACGAATAGAGCCGTTCTCCAACCTCCCCCTCTTCCTCCTTCCCCCATCTAGGTCCCAAAGTGGAACCTTCCCCTTAGGCCCGGCCATGAATCATTCCCCGCGCCCCCGGCTCACTACTCTAGTGTGTCAAAACGGCACCACTCAGCGATGACAACCGGTATTTAGCACCCGGGCGCCAGTTCCCGGCCCTACCGTAACCTCTTCCCGGCTGCAGTAGTCAATCGATAGGCGCCAGGAGTAAAGGTGTGAACACTTTCACTATCGCGATTCCCGTCCTTGGTCCTTGTGCACTCTTCATTACACATTAGCGCTGGGTGGTCAGAGTAAGCGAGAGAGCATGACGATTCGAGAGAGCGCAGACAACGGACACAGTTCACCAATCCGCCTCGCCAATTTCTCACCACAACCACACTGTGAGTTGTGTGGTGGTGGTGCGCTTTGGGGTAGAATAATTGGATGATATAGGGGTCGACGGGCGAGGGGTGTTTACTGTGTTTAGCCCAGGACGCGGGAGGACCAGCTCCCCTTCCTCGCCTCCCGTTATGGGGGTGAAATTACCGCCAGAACTGCCCCCTCCGTCCTCCGGAAACGACTTGTTTTGGGATGGGAATGATCAAGGATTGCTCATTTCACGATACATTAATTGTGGGAGTCAAGCATGATTGTGGGTTTTCGAAACTAGACGTAAGATTATATCGCAATGAGCATGACTGTTACAGTAACATGACAATCAAGTCTCGAAAAATGTGGATTGATGACGGTTCCGAACTGAGTAGCAGGCACGAACCGTCGTTTCTGCATACTGAGTCTATTCAAGTAATTGTATTTTTGACAAGGGCAGGTTCGTGCAATCAACGCTCCAAGCGATCATTCCTTCTTCAAGCACTTGTGAAACTCAACTGAATTGTCCTCGCGATGATTTTGAACACTCGGTAAATGAGCACGATAGAGTAAGAGATCAAAGGGGCTAGCCACCGTGAGGATGAGTAATTTGAAAGGCCCTGGTTGTTGCAACTACACAAGTAGCGGAGGGGTGTTGCGCCAAAAGGGGACGAAAGACACAGAAAGGGGAGACAAAAACGAGCAGCGGGGCCGCTATGGTCATGCCCTCACTTTCGGCCCGGTATTTCTCCGATTAGAGCAGACGAGAGAGCAGGGGGAACGGAGAGAGCCACTGAGAGTGGAGGCAGTAAAACTGACGATCCCCCCCTCGTTTGAATGCGAGTGCGCGGTAGTAGCACCAAAGGGGCCAACACAAGGCCCCCTTGAGTGAGGAGTACTTTGGCCGGGATCAGCTATGAGCTCGGGAACGAATTTTCAAAATGATGGTAGGAAAAATTTGGATGAGTTTCACGAGTGCTTGAACAGGGAGTGACTAGTTGTAATGTTGATCTTCCAGAGGATTCACGCTGGTAAAAAATAATATTGGTTTACTAAATGCAGTGGGCACATAATTGATGCCAGTGCAGAACTAATGAAGTCCAAATGAAAAGTTATAACATAGATGCAGGGAAAGGGACCGTAGCCCAGCACTTGCATGAATTCTGATTTGATGAGCTCAAATCTGATCAACGCTTGAAGTGCTGCGAGGCGCTAACTCGATTGACCCTCTGGAGTAGAGGATGGCTCTCCTAATTTTGCATGCTCTCTCGGCTCTTTGGCCCATGAGAGAGTAGGCGAAATGAGGAGACAACTTCTCTGGCCTAACAAGTGCAAAACGGGGTGGCGACCAAGTGAAGAAGGGTGAAAGTGGAAGCAGAGGACAACGTTGTGACTATGGAGCGAGAGGAAGGGGCAGTAAGGGGAGGAGGAGGGGGGATATGCAAATGGTCTGTGTCGGTAGAGGGGGAGTGGTGGGGGGAGAGCGCAACTAAACGGGAGTCAGCCCTCTCGAGGGATGGGACGAGAGACATAGCAAAGTTGAGAGGGCCAGAGAAAGAGGGCGGTTTACAGACTGCGAGATAGTGTTCGAAATGGAGAGACGGCAGTGAGGGCAGAGCAGGCGAGAGAGTGTGTCGAATTGAGAGAGACAGTCTGACAACATTGTCAAATACAACAATGAAGTGGTGCGCGTACACTGTTTGCCGCAGATTCGGAGAGGACGAGGGAGGGGAGGGAGGGTGCGCCACTAATTACTGTATTATGGGGTACGGGTGATCTACCCGTGGTGAACTACCGGAAACTTTCCCGATTTTTAGTCAAGTAAATATCCCCTCCAGATGCCGCTTAGGGTGAGCAATGAAACTGATAGTGAGGGAATGATCTTTGAGAAGCCGACCTACCCTATTGCACTATTATTCACAGATACCTGGAAGATTACGGTAGCTTGCGCCCACACACCACCTGAGGCGTTGATATGACAATGATTCGGCATTCCGAGATATCTGACTTTTTCGAGGCAAAAAGGCAGCCGTTGTCTAGGTGCCAATAGCAGTGGGCGCATTTTTGCAAGCACAGCAAAAAGGGAGTTGATGAATTAGCTGGGCGATAACAAACACCTCGCAGTAGTAGTAGTCAGGTGGAATAAAAGGAAATCTCGGCGGTCGAAAGGAAAACATGAGCGAACGATTGTAGTGGAGAAGGAGGTTTTGCAGTGGTCAATGGGTGGCACACCATGATTTTTGCGAGAGTCTGGAGATGAATGGAGATTTATCAGTACGGAAGTGGTTCGGATGAGAAAAAAATCATCCCGTAAAGTCACGATGAGGATAGCGTTGCCTTCATAGACCAATGTGGGTTTATGAGTTTACAGTAGATGGAAGAGTACTTCCAGAGTAACCAGAGTTCTTCGGAAGCCTGTGGAGAAATGTCTACAACATTCTCATCCTTACTAAAGCCATCAGCACTGAGCGGGTTACGAAATGAGGGGAAGACGAGATGGGTGAGAGAGACATCAACGAATTATCGCATGAATCATCGCGTAAAGGGTGCTTCAGAGGAATAAATATAAACTGCACGTTCATACATGATAGTAGTATATGCAATGGCCCCCGGGGCGTGGCCCACCCATACTCTTCCCCCTCCCATTCATCCAGAGAGGTGTTGGCTTAGTGCGCCCGCTGCCGCGCATTTGTCTGCAAAAAGCCAAAACCCGCACAGCGACGCGTCGCAAAAAGCGGAGCAAAGTGCGCGGCGGCAGCACAGTCTCAAGGGTAACGAGCGGAACGAGACGAGACAGTGGGGAAGAGGGAAGGGTCAGAGTGCAATCGTCTCTTCATTTCGCATTATCTCTCGTCGGTCAGAGCGACGAGAGAGCATGGTTAATGGAGAGAGTCAGACGGTCCATCGGTCAGCGAGAGTGTTGTATTTCCGAAGGAGTGCAAATAGGGGATGGAGTAACACTCAAATAATCAGCGGGGACGCGAAAGGTCAGCGAGTACTAATTTTTAACGAAACGACACGCATTTGAAAATCAACATTAATCAATTCCGCGAATCGCCGATCTTCCGGCGCAGCAAACTTCCGCTCGTTAGCGCCGATGCTCGCTGATTTGCGCCTCTCACAGCTACAGCAAAGAGGAATGTGGCTGAGCAGCCCGTCAGTCCGCCCAGCCAGTAATGCAATTCGCGCCCCAGAAGGCAACACACAGAATGTCAGCAGTAGAGGGGAAGAATCTCTGACTAGAAGGAGCAAGGGACAGCAGGGGGAGGGGCGCCGGCTTCAGCACGCACTCTCTCGCTCCTCCCGCCTCTCTCCTCGGTTTGGCTCAGCCTCCGCCCGCCCTTACGCGCCGATGAGCTTTCAACCGAAGAAGAGGAGGCTGTACTCATCAGGCAGGGGTTGGTGGGTAGAGTATCAAATGGATAATATAAATGTGTCTACTGCAGAGCTGATTGACATCATAGGGGCAGCGGAGAAAAGATTAATCTAGAGCTGCAGATGCATATCCTCAGATGAAGAGCACGACCTTATTGATAGGACGAAATCGTCGAATTTTTTGTTTCTTTGAAATTATACAGTTGGACGAATCGTAGAAATGCCAGTGGCCACGGCAATATATTGCAGGTGAAACACAACGCGTGAAATGGGCCGGTTCAGGATGAAATGGTTGACCTCTCTTCTTTCAACATCTTTTGTATAGTTTTACTGAACACCATAAAATCACGGAAGAAATTCAGAATTGAGCAGTTAAAATTTTTGCCACTAGATGACGGTCCGTAATCGTGAATACAAGGATGACAGGAAGGATGTAGCACTGTTGAAACATATCCAAAACTCTCAAACCTCTCCCTCATATCCAAAGTTGACATCCGGCCAACTGCCATTATTCCGCATTTTTTCTTGCCATAGACAGTCAGAACCACATATTTATCGAGACTAGGGTGCAAGAGCCAATAAAGGCGCGTTGTCGTTGCACAGCGGCACAACCCCACTCTCCCTCCCTCTCCTCCAGCCTCCAGTCAACAAGTCCATTAGCCGGCCGCACGAAATCCGCTAATTAGGCTGTCCAACAAGCCGGAGAATTGGCGCTGCTGCTCGATTTACGGCTTTCCAGATCTATCGCTTTCGTGTACTCTCTCGCCTATCTGTAAATTTTGGTCGGCAGCGAGTTTGCTTGCAGCGCTGCGGCACTAGATTTAGAAAACATTCGGACCAGAGCTTACTGGATGTATGAGAACTAAAAAATGTTTGCGCTTCGTAGCAAAGCAAGGTCAGAGACCAAGAAGCGAAAGCAAACGACATATTTTGGTTGTCAACCAATAGGTTCTCATCCGAATGAGAGCCTATTGGTGAGTGAGCGTGCGAAATCAAGAAGCGATTACCATGCCAAGCCAACCCTAACCCAGCCTCTTCCTCGTCAAGCTCCCTCCCTCTAGAAAGAGATGCGATGCGCGCGTTTCCGGTGGCTGAGCGTCTAACCAACTTCCGGAGTCTTCGGGCTCTCGGAATTTTCGAGTACGCGCATAAATCGTTGACGCTCCCCAAACTTGCGCTCGTTAGCGACGATAGGGGACTAGTGAAACGGAGGAAGCGAGTACGCTCGATCGGCTGAGGGACGGAATTGGGCGGTTGCCGGCGGACCGGAAAAATCAGAGAGCGTACGAAGTGAGGGTGAGAGAGCAGGAGAAAGAAAGAGAGCGGGCAGAGAAGGCAGAGTGCACATGCAGCGACTGCGACGATATAATGTGAAAGCGAGAAGTGGGGGGGGGGGGCTCTCTCCAGATGCCATGGTCTCTAGGTGGTTAGAGAAGGAGAGAGAGAACGGGTGAAATGGAGAGAGGCAGAGAAGTAAAGAATAGGTGTCACTGGCAGAAGTGGGAAGCGCGATGCGCCAGGAGCGTTGAGGAATCAGTTGTGTTTCGTCGTGACCAGAAAAGCGAAGCGCAACGAGTAGTTCAATAGATGCGGTATGCTGATGAAAACAGATAATAAAGAATAGTTCAATGGATAAATTGAGAAATTCAACACATTTGCATTTTTTTAATCGGAACCCTGACAATGATTAAAATAAGCAAAATAGACAGTTGTGGTTCATGAGCGAAAGTTGAAAGCATCGCAGTCCCTAAAAATAAAAAAAGGAATGCTTGTATATGTCACAGAATAGCGTAGCAATCCACAGACTGTGAACAGCGAGAGACTAGATGAATCATAGCCATGCAACGGGTGGCACAGATCGGTGTATAGATCGATCAGAAGGGGCGCGAAATGTCGTCGGCCGGCTGAAAGCGGGAGGAAATCGCATCGAAAGGTCATTGCGAGAATCATGCAACGATTGCCAATATTTCACCACTAAAGCGATCGAACTGGATCGTTTTTCAAGTTCATTCGGGTTGACGAATATCACCCAAATTAGGATCAAATCCCCAATCTGCGGAGAAATTGACCGCCCAAACGACAGGATTTGATGAGTAAGCGGAGCCTTCGGAACAACGCGAGCGGCGATTACACAACAACCATAAGGTTTGCGGTTTCAAGCCCCGCGCCGAGAAACCGCAGGAGATGTGTGTAGTAGCAGAGAGTGCTCAGTCGGGAGGAGGGAGATGGAAGGGGAAAAGAGCTTTCTCTCTCGGGTTTCCGGGCGCACAGCCTGCCTGCACATGAGTACAGCCCCCGGGAGGTCTACAGCCTCTACTTAGGGGGTGGAAAAATCTCTTACTTCTTTCCAGCTTATTGTTACTGCTGGAGGCCAAGGGAACAGTGGAGAACTGATGGTATTTAGATTTAGGTGAGATTTATTCTGAAGACAAAGTACTTCCCACTTCGGGGAGGCCCATATAAAGGATAGAAACAATGAGGTATTCTGACATGATCATCAGACATCGCGATCCGAAATTGGAGGGTCTAAAGAGGAAAATGCGAAATGCAATATTTCTCATTTTGCTGAAGATGATTTAGTGCCTTATGAGAAACTTGGTAATTTCAAGGATCATGCGAATGCGGTTTAGCGATCGTGCAAAATGGATGTCGAACAGTATGGTGTCCTATCACGAAATGTGTCTACGCATTTCGAGCAGTTCCACCTCGTTTCCGCGGGAGGAAAAACATGAATGGGTTTCTTTCGACTATCAATGGGTCTTCCGCATGTTAAGAATTTGTGTTGAAGATTCAGTGCTTATTCGAACATAACGATGAAACAGTGTTGAAAAATCAAAATCATGAAAAGATAATAGTTTGAAATTGCGCCATTTCTGGAATTGATGGTCTCTAAAGCACTTCCCTACGAAAAGCGATTTTAATGGTAGAAGTATTTGAATCAACCATAATGCCAAAAATTTCGCGACGCGTCGAGCGTCTTTTTTCTCGGAACACATTTCGAAATACATCCCTCCCTCTCTCCCGCAATCAAGAACACACGCAAAACAATGGGGGCTAGGCGTCTGCGGGAGCTTACAGCCGATCTGCCTCTTCTATCGGCCTAGTCTCTCATCGACCCTCTCCATCTCTGCGCTCTCCCTCATCCGGCTGATCTCTCCCCCCCTCATCCACTGATGTCCTCGTGTCCTCGTATATAACATAAACGGGGAGCGCATCGCCTCCCCTCCCTCTCCTCTCGAACGATTATCATAACTGGCTCGGGCGCAAGGGAGCACGTTATTTCATGAGCGCCCAGACAGGTCAGAGGAGACGAGATAGTGGGCGATTTGAGGAGAGCACGCGCGAGCGGAAGGCCAGAGACCAGCGAGAGAGCGTGCGGATGCGAGAGAGTCAGACGAGATCCGCGGCGGGCCTACTCACAAAATTTTACGCGCCGCGCTGCGCAATAATCGGCGCTGCGGAGTAATGGTGATGAGATCAGCCATGAAGGGACCAGAAGGGAGAAGGGGAGGGTACGGTAGCCCCCGTTTTAGAGGGATGATGAGTAGGTCAATGATCGGTAGTGAAGGGGTAATTGCAACCAAGGATGTTAAAGAACAATGCGGAAGTCGATTTGGCTTATGTGTATCTGGTACGAAATTCATGCAAAGATCGGTGAATCATCGATATGGTTAAAGATTTGATGGCACACCTCGACACTAAGCGAGATGGCTATTCCCTCGATAGCTACAAAAGTTGTTTAGCCCCTTCTGCTCTGCCCATTTTGTTGCTTCCTCTCTGGTCTCCCGTCGCCCATTTGCTGTATGAGTGGAGCATGTTCTCGTCTCTTCATTCCGCGCTCTCTCTCGTCGGTCAGAGATACGACGTAGCATGTGAATGGAGAGACATGGGGTGGAGGGAACCAGGCGGCAGAGCGAGGGGGCTACATTCATACCGCCATTGCACACATACACAAGCAGCAGCATTAGTAGCCTGTATTATACGAATGAGGAGAGGAGAGGCAGTATTGCACACGGGAGAGCCAGGTTGTTGTGACACAAACGAGGGAGAGCTTTTTGATGCGCGCGGCCAAAGGGGCAGTTTAGCTGAATTGGGGATTTGGATGGAGGTTTGAAGGACTAAAAAATGACAATACGCAATAATCGATTCGTGCGCTGATGATATTTAAATGATGATGCCGAGGAAGGAATTCAAACGACAAACTACAGTTCAAGAATCTCTCGTTCAGTGCAATACAGACATCGCAGGCTCAAAATGAAATTCGGGGGAGTTTGGGGAAAATTTCAAGCAGGCAAGGAGAAAATATCGATTGCACCAACCTGAGTCTCTCTTTCGAAGACGCAAATGGGCCCTTGCGTGATCCGACGCACCTTGCATAGCGGATGAGAAGGAGGGAAGGAGGGAGGATAGGGAAGGAGATGATGGGAGGACCTGAAATATATAATAACGCAGAACAAGTCCACTATTTTGAATAAATATTTTTGAATAAATCACCACACGCACCACCACACGCACCAGGTTCCCCTTTCAACATGGCGCAAGCACGGGCAGTGAAACAATGGTGGGTACGGTCCGCATACAGTGGAGGATCCAGCCGAAGCCAGAACCATTGATCGGAACCAATCGACACGCCGCATACAGTGGAGGA
>LS488679.1:58286-71795 GCA_900490705.1 Pristionchus arcanus | reverse complement strand
CTTGAGTCGAGTCCGACGGCAATCTGACCTAGCGAACACATTGATTTCCATCTCTTACGTTGTTTTCCTGCTAAATTTGCAGTGCTTTCACTAAATCGGGAGCGCTGAACAATCGGAAACCAATTGCAAAATTGTATTTAGAACAGTCTGAAAACTTGACCCCAAATGTAGTCAAAAACGCGACGCGTGCTACGGTAACCGCGACGCATGAAACCTCTCGAGTGAACCAGCCGGGGTTACCGTCGTGTCATGAATTTTTTCCCGGCCGTTCCGATAATAACGAAATGTTCTATTTAAGTCATAAAGAAACAAACTATTCCAGGAGGAATTTTTAAGACCGACGGAACGATAAATTCAAATGAGAGAAAATGAAATTTCTGAAAAAAATATGTTTTTTCCCTAAAAAATTGTAATCCAGAGAAAAGAGAGCTATTTTTTTCTCTCAGGGAAAATAATTTTCTGAGAAAATTGAAAAGCCAAAATTTTGCAAAATCGGAATACCAATTTTTAATTTTTTTTTGTCATTACCGTAGGATTTTGTAAGTGAGCTCATGAGCTTAATTGATGCATATTTGTTTGCTGTTCATTTATGGACATATTTGTTGAAATGTACCTTGTTCAACTCAATATCGTCTATAACATTTGATACGTCCATGTCCTTCACTTTCAATTAACACTAAATCATGCGTCTGTACAACGATGAGTTATAACTAACGTTAACATGTCCCTATTGTGTTTCTTCAGCGTATTTTTACGTTATTTCGAAATCGTAGAGAAGAGGGAGGGAGAGGGGACAATAGAAAGATGTGTGTGATGATTCAACAGAAAAGCATCTGGCAGGTGTCACTTTACTAGATTCATTTCTATTTCATTCAACCTGGAAATAAAAGAAACCCCCTTATTGTATTCTTAGAATCGTCTGTATCTAAGATATACCATTACGAAGTGATAGAGACTTCATTTGTGAACTTCGTATATACTGAAGTGTATGTACTGCGAAAATGAGATATTAGATAGTTTTATCAAAACGAAAACGGTTTCCATAATTTAAAGTGAGATACTCTATACATTTATTTAGCAGTCATGTTTGTTCATTGTTAGAGATACCTATCGAGTTGCCTGATAAGAGCGAGTAATGTTAAAGTGAAGGAAGGACGATTCTTGATTCGTGAGGACATTACATCACTAGCAGATTCTAGTGTGATATGGGAGGTAAGAGGGGCAGGAGAGGAAGAGAAGGAAGGGGTTGAATGTCCGGGAATGAACTAGTGTAAGGGTCACTCGAGATCGACGATTCATTCACTTCCTAATCAATGCTCATCCATCAATCAATAATCACAACAGATAAACGAGAGAAATGGGATCGATCTTCCCATTTATACTGGATCAATTGATAACTGGGTAGGATACGGTAGATGAATATGGTTTATAGGAAGCAAGATTGGGCGATCATTCCCGTAACAGCATAAGGATCACAGTTAGATGAGGGTCGTCTATCTTCGAAGTATCCCTGGACAACGATTAGTTATGACTGATTACTGTAGATGGGATACGGTACCTTTCCTTCTTCAGCTACAGATCGAGGGATACGAACGGAACAACCACGATTAGCCACTCCCCATGAGAATCTTAATATCATTAGTGTATTCTCCTTCTCTTCCCATCCACTTACTTATCAGCACTACTCGTTTCGTGTCTTCCAGTCAATCTCTTCAGATTATCTCTTCCTCCATTCGGATCGTACATTCTCATGTGTTCATCGTGTGTTGGCTCCAGTTTCTTCACCGCCTACAGAATTAATAGATTAGACAAAATATCCATTCGTTAATGTTTCTATTTCTGAATAATAACTAACAGCTTCGACATGTTTCAATCCCCCGGGTGCTCTCATTTCAGCAGTGGAGAAGTTTGTGTGGCAGCCAGCACCATTCCAGTCTCCCATCGTAATCTGAAAGATGACGAATATCAATGTTCGACCAGTGTTGTTGTGTGGATTATGGTAATGAACTCACTGCAGGCTTGGGATCGAATGTAACAATAACTCCGAATTGTTCGGCTACTCTATGGAGAAGGAAACGAGCCATCCATAATTCATCTCCCATTGAGATTCCCTCACAACATCCAATCTGGAACTCCCATTGAGCAGGAGTTACTTCTGCAATTCATCTCTCATCAATCATTTCTTCCTCGTCTTCTCACCAGCATTAGTTCCGAAGATCTTTAGTCCAGCATGGAGACATGCTCTGTAGTGAGTCTCAACTAGCTCTCTTCCTACCACTTTGTTTGCTCCCACTCCACAGTAATATGGTCCTCAAAGAGATCAATGATCACTGCAGCTACACTACACTCTAGTATACCTTGAGGAGCAGGGAAACCATTCTTGGGCCATCCAAGAGGATATCCATCTCTGTCTAGTAGCAAGTACTCCTGAATAAGAAGGGTGTACGGTGGGTCAATGAATGATTGTTAATTACCTGTTCCATTCCGAACCATGGATCATGATGGGCGATCTGCTTCATAACTGCATTAGCCTTTGCACGATGATTCGTAGCTGTATATTCGATCTCTTGCCCTAATCCTATTCTATAGTTATCATCTACCAGTCGGCTTCATATCTTTGTCCAGTGTTTCACACATAACGAGACGATTCTTTCCTCCAAGGAACGGGTCGGGATAATCAGAGACTGCCTGCAAAGATCAAAGATCACATCGTATCATAGACATTGTGAATCAACCCTGAGGTACGTGTCCGAATCTCTGCCAACTGCTTGTCCAGTTGAACTTCCATCGTAATTCCAGACGGGATATTCTATAGAGATCAAAGATCAATCATCATTCTATCTCGTCATCACTTACGATCTATAGAAGTGGGAGGAGTATCCATTGTTCTTGTCTTGCATCGTAGATTCTCACCCGTTCCATCGATCCAAATGTATGTAGCCTGAATATGAGTCAATGTCTTCTTGAGAAGTACTGTCAGCCTTCCCTTTACGACAATCATTAAAAAATACTTTGTAGTCTACGCAGATTTGGAAAGTCATTATCTGTTAACGACTTTTGTAAGCTATGAGTGCGTCATTTCAAGTTCTCTGAGTGATAAGAGATCACAGATAAATTCCCCCCCCCCCTCCTTCGATGGACCTTGGATTACTTTCAAAACACCTTAATCCGAAAGGATTAGAAGGTACGAAGCACTGACACGTGAGAAAGAGACTTACACTGAGAGTGCCAATGGACCCTACCGTAATCCCCTCTCAGAAGACACTACAATGGAGTATACTCATTCAGTTATCGTACCTGGCATTTTGTGGGATGGGGCTTCAGACCAAGGAATTGATCGATCACCGTTGTTCCCAAGGGAATTTTTGCTTGGAACTGATCATGACTCATTCTGCAATTAATATATAGTATCAAAATGACATCGTACTATAACCCACTTTAGAAAGAAAAGGGTTCGACTAACCTGAGAGTGAGTGATATCGTTGAACGAGTAGAAGGTATGAGAAATGAACGAACGAATGAAAATGGAGCTGCCATTGCACCTGACATTTACAATTAAAGTACTACTGTAACAGTAGCAATATCAATTGATTGAATACAACTCTCTCACATTCACGTGATATCTCGCTTAACCAATAGATAAATTGAGAGAAGTGAGAAAAAATCGAGACCACAAAGTATCGAGAGAAACGCTTTTCACGTGAAGTGGTATCCAAACAGATAAGGATGGTCATCTAAAGTTCAAAGGGCAAAGATCATCTATTCTACATAAGAGTACCAAGATAGTGATACCAAGATAAACAATCATGCGATTTATGTCGGAGTACATAGTAATGAATGAATGAGTACGGCGAATACAATGCAACCATTACATCCCTGTTGGAGATAACAATATCAGGCTGTCAATATGATGCGGTAGACATTGTAGAATGAGACAATGATCTGCAGTCTACAGTAGATACATGAATGATAGAGTCCATGATAGATAGTCATCTCTCTCGAAAGAGCAATCAATGATATTCGGGTTGGGAACGTGGGTGAGAATCGGTTATCAATTGCTATCTCGAAGGAGACTCGAAGGAGAAGGGGAGGAGTAAGAGATAAGGGACGAGAGAGAGTGGAATCGGACAAGAGCATTGAGATGGAAAAGAAGGACTTGAAAAATGACCGAGACCCCTGACATTGAAAGGTTACTTTACACTGTGAGATGAATGGATCAGGAAGAAAATTGCTGCTAGAAATAGTGCAGATCAAGAAGAGAACAACTAACCGCTCAAATGAGAGCAGAGAGGCAAAAGTGAAGTGATAGGGCGATTACATATATGGACGAAAGGCTACTACTCGAATCGATACAAAATGCAACTAGTGAATCAGAGGAAGGAAATTGCATCTGAATGTGACAAGAAACACTAATATTAAAGTGAGACAACGAAGGTGGCACGTAGAAAGGAGGGAGGTAAAGGAAGAATACCGTGCTTGGTAAAAGAGAGAAGCAATATTCTCTCTCTAGAGAGAGAAGAGAAGGACGGAACACTGGAGGCGATTGGAGTAAACAGTCGGAAAGGACACTAAGTGCACTGTTTTCACACAGCTAAAGATGAACATTGACATCAATATGGTAGATCAGTAGGAGGAGACAGACATGGGAAGTGGTCTAGGTTACTCGATATTTCTCTCACGCTTTTCTCTCTCTCTCTTTAAAATTATATATGAGGTACTTTTTTTAAAATACACGCTTCAGTAGCTTGGTTCACGAGTACGGTATACATGCAATGCAATTATATATAATTCGTATAACGACATGTTGCGGCATAGTAAAACTGTTCGGATATGGAATGATCTCCGAAAAAGAACGCTCGCTGATAAGCTCGCTCGCTGATTATATGATGTGATGAACCATACCCAAGTGTGGATTGAAGCTACTTACTGATTCGATGAATTGTAGATTCGTTCGGAGCAGCTATTTTCTACACGATTGAGAGAAAGCTCCGATTGTACAAAAACCCATCCGGGAAATCGTCATTCCGCCACGTGCGTCCGATCCTGAGAGAACAAAAGTTCTCGAGAACTATGAACATGTCGAAATATGCTAAATATATCTTTGAAAATCAACTAAATTAATTATAATTAATGCTATTATTTTAAATCAAATCGCGATCAATCGGAACTAAATATTTGAATGTAAACTTCTGCCATTTAACGTCCGTGCTGTATAATATCTCGCAGCTGCGAAAAGTGGAACCTTCGTGGAATCTCATCATTTCCAGTTTTCGAACTTTCACGTTGGGTTTCACTTTCAAATTCTCAAGAATCGCACGAAAAGCGATGTACTGATATCTCATGCGGGTTAATAACATTATATTAATTTGTTTGAATGCTGTAATTTTGTGAAATCTCTCAATTTGACCTTCATGTAACCTTGTTTTCACTTGTCGCTTCTTCAATCACGCACTTTACCTTGCCGCCGTGCCATTTAAATGACTCCAC
Source organism: Pristionchus arcanus (assembly GCA_900490705.1). Lineage (NCBI taxonomy): Eukaryota > Metazoa > Nematoda > Chromadorea > Rhabditida > Neodiplogasteridae > Pristionchus > Pristionchus arcanus. The sequence goes on along the minus strand of LS488679.1, from coordinate 66,308 downwards.
CATTTCACATTTTGAACACGTGTTATGTTTGGTTATGCCATTTCTTACAGGGACGCGGAATAGTCGCGGAAAACACCAGATCATTCGGCGCACTCCCCCACCACCACCAGCCTTCCATTGTTCCGCAGGCTCAGTTTCCTGTCAGGCAACCATTTATTAAAAAAATACCATGTATTCTCTTCGTCCCAAAGCAATCGACTTTGACGCCGTGAGTTTATTGGTTATGCATTATTTATTTCTAAAATAAACAAAAAAAAACTTTTGATAATGTTTATTTTCCAGATGTGGGGTAGTCTTGAGCCGAGCATAATCGACATCATTATGCTGAAGCCGATTACGAACAAAGAATGGAATTTCATGTTCGGGTAAGCATATTTAAGTTTGTGTCGAAATTGCATGCTAAGAAATTATAAACGTTTGCTGAATGTGGGCTTTTGAGTGATATCTACGAGATCTGCGTTGCTATTCCTGATCCTCTCACTGATAAGTTGTACGCTGCTGTGAAGGCTGCATTGGAAAGACATGCTACAACTCAGTACGAGGTAACCATTATCATTTTGGTTAATTTATAGAAACAACCAAAAATTAGATACGAGACTTAGTTGGTTCAGTCATGACATATTTAGAAATTGTCTGACGTTCCATCTGCTGAACTGCTGAATGAGTATCATCGTCTATGGCAGGTTTACCATGCAGGAGCCAGATATGTACATAGTCTATTCAGGTCGGTTAATTGTGTGTATGTGATAATTGCTGTCATATAATAGTGGAGCTAAATATGGATGTGCTTTTCAGATATCTGAATCGTCAGTACGCGAAGACTCGCAAGACAACGGAAGTGAATACGATGCCCGATTACCAGAACTTCGCTATGTACATTCAGGAACCAGAGACGAAGGAGATTGGATCGGTCTGTTTATATTCAATTGATGGACTCACATGGATAAGTGTCCTAACGATCTTGTGATATCCTTCCAATCATAGACAGTAAATATAATTTCAGTTGGCCCTCGAGATCTGGCGTAGTCGAGTGATGTGTCCTCTTCTCCAATCTCTCACTTCCCTTCTTCTCGCTGCAATTGCAGATGATCGAGAGGGAAAATCAGTCGGAGATCCGGGAATTGTATCTGGAGTCATTCAATCATTCGTACAGGTGGAAACAATGGACTAGTCTCTTCATCTTAATTTTAATTGTAGGTGGAGGAAAGCTTTGGATCTGATTTCGTCGCCATAATTCCTCAGGATAAACCAAAGGTCAACTTTGAGTTCTACAGGTACTTTTATCACTTATTTAAAGCAGCTGTTTTCACATTTCCTTGACTAATTCTAATTCAATTTATCCTTATATTTGCAGGCAATCGTTCGAGAATAAATTTCTCGATAATACGAAGGTTTTCTACGGACAATTGGCTGATCGACTACTTGAGAAAATGGACTGCAGTCAGTATATGAGGACGGTCAGTGAATAGGAGAGAAGAAGAAGTGATTATGGTATCTAAAGGACATAATCAATGATAATTTCGTTTTAGGTGATTGGCAAACTGGAAGAGGAGGAGAAGCGAACTCATCGATTCTGTCCCACTATCACTCTGATCCCTTGCACCAAGATTTGTCAAGAGGTATTTTATCCTTCCTTCATTTTTGATATTTTGGGAAATAGGAATGCCAAGTCTTTTAAATGTGACCAATTGCGATGAAAAAACATCAACAATTAAAAAAAATCATTTATCGATGATTTTTATAAAGCCTGTATGTCTGTATGTCTGACATTCAAGAATTGTTTTCCCTTTTATTTTTAAAATTCTTATTCATTATTGAACACATTGTAGGTGATGATCGAGCGTCATAAGGAGAGACTTCATGCAGTCGCCCCAGAGATGATCGAGAATGAGAAGACTGAAGGTGATCATAGATTCATGATTGCCCCTTAGTCTATTCTTACCTTATTTAGCCTTCTTCAATGAATCATTGTAGATCTTCGTAATATGTTCATTCTTCTGAAGCCTCTTCCTTCTGGTCTTTCTCTTCTTGTTGCTGAATTCGAGAAATATGTGAAGAGGAAGGGACATGAAGCGGTTAGTCCATTTAAGTATATCAGCATTTATTTTATGCAGACGTTATAAATCAATTTTTTTTCTCGACAAGCTAACAGAAAAATCTGGCGAATCCTTGGCTGAATTCTAATCTAATTTCATAATTCCTTTGAGGTGGGATCCCTCCAAGGAGACACAATTCCTCAACAGTTCGTGGAGAGAGTACTCGCGGTCAGTTTATTTGTTTCACAAGATTATAAGATAGAAAATGTTTTATGAAGTGAGCAATTATTATTGTAGGTGCACGAAAAGTACGCAGCAATGAAGGATCAAGTATTCATGCAGAATCCAGAATTCTCTGGTGCCCTAGATAAGGCATTGCAGGTACTGTAGATTGTAGAGAAGAAGGGAAGGGGTATCAAGAAACAAATTAATATTGCTTGTTCAGGCAGTGGTCAACGTGCGCGAAGACAACAAGAAGGGCCCACCCAAGGCGTCTGAGAGGGTACTGTACATTATCCATTTCCATTAATTGAATGATTAATTTGAGTTGGCTCGATACACTGATCTGCTCCTTCGTAAATCAGTGAAGGGATTCACTGATCCTGAGATGGAATCGAGTCTCTCTAAGGCTATTATCATATTCCGATACATCGAAGATAAGGACGTCTTCCAAAAGGTTCGTCCATCTAATCAATACAGTCTCCATGTCATATTAATTCCTTCTCTTCAGTACTATCAGAAGATGTTGTCTCAACGACTCATTCTCTCCCTCTCAGTGAGTATGGATGCAGAGGAATTGATGATCACCAAGCTAAAGGTACGGTAGAGAGTTAGTTGATCGATTATCAATTATGTTGTTTTACAGAATGCATGTGGATATGAGTTCACTTCGAAATTGAACAGAATGTTCACTGATATTGGATTGAGTAAGGATCTCGGAACGAAGTAAGTCAATTCATTGATCGCATGTCGCTTCCATTCGAAAATATTTATAAAACGTCTATTTTTGAGGTTCAAGGATTATCTATTGGAGAAGAATATCAAGGCTAATCCCACTATGACTCCCTTCGTACTACAGGTACTGTCACACAGTTTTTTAATAGATAAACTTCACAAGTTGACACCCAGCCATCAATACGCTGCTATTCGACACCTTTTTACAATTAATTTGTTTGTTATTCAGGCAGGAGCATGGCCGATCGCAGCCACTCCCACTGCACCAATTCCCACGAATAATGATAATGAGGTACGGTACTATGAAATGATCATTCCTACAGTACTCTTCTCTTCTCAGGGCAACACTCCTCAACTATCGTTCGTCATTCCCTCTGTGTTGGCTGATAGTGCACAAGCATTCCAGGTAAATCATTAGAAGACAGCAGGGAGGCAGGGGGGGGTGTATGAGGATGAAATAAATAATACTCTAATATCAGGCCTTCTATGTGGGCAGTCACAATGGAAGGAAGCTCACCTGGTTGTGGCATCTATCCAATGGTAATTTACTTTTTACAGTTACATTTCTAGGATGATCATTGTAATTTAAATAGTTTATTCTTGATGTCGTATTTCAGTGGACGTTAAACTGACGTACGCGGACAAGCCGTATATCGCAGTGATGAGTGTGCATCAGATGGCACTTCTCTATTGCTTCTCTGAGGCCGATTCAATGACACTCCAGAGTCTTGAGGTAAGAGATGAAGAGCGATGGGACTGGGATGGAATCAATGGAATTACAGGAGCAGACGAAGTTGACGGGAGAATTGTTGCAGAGGAATGTGAAGGCACTTACGGAGAGTGGACTATTGGGAATGGAGAAGAAGGTGAGAAGAGGGAAGAAACAATGGGGGAAGGAAATACAGACATGAACTGTGTCTTGCTAGGCTACTTTTTGTGACTCAGCACGTTGAAAAGAAAGCCATTTCAGTTGGCAGTGACTGAGCAGCTTCCCTCTGACAGTATCTTCACTCTCAATAAGGGAATCACCAATAAGAAGATCAAGTTCAAGGTAAGAAATTGGTTGATGGAGAGGAGTGAGTGGAAAAGGAAATAAATTGAAAGTGTAAAATGTTCTTCTCTCTTCAGGTCTCGGTTCCTCAGATGCAGCGACAACAGGAGAAGGAATCTGAGCATGTATGATCATTACTATTTTTGTTATTTAATCAAATAATGTTTATATTTTTTTCTGATTCGTTGAAATGCCTCTCTGATAACTGGATTGCAGGTGAACACAACAGTGCATCAGGACAGAAAGTACTACATGGAATGTGCCATCGTGAGAATAATGAAGACAAGGAAGGTACTCAGACATGCTGCACTCGTACAGGAGGTGAGTCATTCAGATGGATACGATAGGGAAGACGATTGGAATGATTCGTATTGATTGAATGTATTGTAGGTGATTGAGCAGACTCGAACTCGTTTCTCTCCCGATATTCCCTTCATCAAGAAGAGTATTGAGGATCTAATTGAGAAGATGTATCTCACTCGAACAGATACTCATGATGAATATCAATATCTCGCTTAAGCTCATTCATTTCTGCCTTTTGCCTTACCATTCATCGTTCTTTCTTTACTTCCAAATGTGCCGTATCTTCCTTTCTTCTTCTTTCGTAGCCATCTAGTCCTTTCCTATCCTCTGTGCATTTCTTTAGTTCTCTCCATTAGTTTCCTCCTTCAGTACTCGTATTCGAAGACTTTGTAACTAATTCCGGCGTAATACTCATTTACGTGATATCACTGGCAGCTACAATACTTGTCTCATTCTCTCTTCAATCGATATTTTCTCCCGATTACCGTAGTTTCCTTCGTGTCTGTATACACTCCCTGCCTCCATCTCTTCCTCCCGCTGCGTAATCTCTATTGACTTGCTGAAGTGTATCGATTTTCCTGGTGCAGTTCCTTATACCGTATCCCTTTCCTACCGTAACATTAATTATCACTGTATCCATTGTACTTTTGAATCCTAACACGTGTCTTTGTCAATTAAGTGTACCCAGTTCTCTTCCACTTCCTTCTTTTCTATGAGTAAGAAGAGCCTGAATCAACTTTTATCCCTATCTTCCTTTCTTCGTTTGATACGATTCAAGATTGTTGTATGCTTGTGAACATCCAGGACTGACTCATTGAATTGTATTAGCATATCGATCAGAAACTAAATGATATTATGATAAAATAGTTTGATCTGAATCTTACGAAGATGCTGAATACAGAGTAGAGGTTGAATGCCTCTCGATATCTGAATATTGGATGAAAGAGAACGATGAAAAGATGAATTGGTTGTAGAATGGATACAGTAGTGCCAACAATGGAGACACTACGAGGAAGGCAGATTGGTTAGTCGAAGGGGAAGGAAAGGAGAGGGGGGGGGGGATGGAGAGAGGAAGATATGTGATTGCATTCAGCTGCTCTTCGTGCAATGATCAATCTGAATCAACCTGCAGTGAATACTCTTGTTGCTGAACCAGTATGGAAGGTGAGAATGAGAGAGAGAAAAGAAGGGAAGGATGGAATGGATGAGAGGGAATGACAGGTGCTGGTGATGGACAAGTATGGACAAGAGATCATCTCTCCACTTCTTCCTGTGAAACAATTAAGAGAATTGGGAGTCACTCTTCATCTGTGAGTACACTATTAGAACTTGCATCGTTTGTGAGGAACCTGATCGTAAAGGATGCCAACACCATTTATTATATCTGAAAAAAAATTTGTCAGTCTTCTGCAACGTAAGAGAGAAGCTCTCCCCGATGTTCCAGCTGTATACTTCGTATCACCAACTGATGAGAATGTTGCAGTGATTGAGGTACGGTAGAGATGAGACATTGATTGAAGTATCATAAATGTGATCTCAGGAGGATCTGAAGTCTGCCCTCTATGGTTCATTCTTCATCAATACGATTTCTCCTCTTAATAGAGTTAGATTGGAGAAATTGGCAGCAGCAGCCTACCAAGGATCGACCATTCAAAGGGTTGAGAAGGTTAGTGGATATGAAGACAAAAGAATTACCTAACCGAACGAATCTAAAGAACTTATAAATGAGATTTTATCTGAATATTAATTGTTGGATATAATTACAGGTGGTTGATCAATTCCTTAACTTCATTTCTCTGGAAGATGATCTATTCGTTCTTCGTCCCTTCAATGCTAACACTAACACTCCCTATCACATCATCAATGATCCTTCCACTTCAGGTACTCCCCTCCCCCCCTCTCCCTTCTAATATATCTTCTATTGCAGAGGAAGAGATGGCTACTCTAATCGATTCGATAGCCGATGGTCTCTTCTCAGTGTGTGCAACTCTCGGAGTTGTCCCCATTATCAGATGTCCAACTGGAAATGCAGCTGAAGGAATTGCCATGGTGAGAGGGAAGGGAAGGAGGGAAGAGAGAAGGGAGAAGGGAATCATTCCAGAGAGTGGAAGCAAAGATTCGTGATAATCTACGAGATGCCCGTAATAATCTCTTCGTTGCTGATTCCATTAGAAGTGGTCAATTGTCTTCCTCGAGGTACCCTCTCCCCCCTCCCATCCCCCTATGTGATCTCTCTCTCTCTCTCTCTTTCAGACCTCTCCTTCTAATCGCTGATCGTAGTGCCGATCTGACAACGATGCTCCATCACACATGGAGTTATCAAGCACTCGTCCATGATGTCTTGGTGAGAGAGAGAGAGAAAGAGGAGAGGGAAGGAAGAGAGAGATTATTGTAGGAACTGGAGCAGAATCGAGTGAGAATGAATGATGGAAATGGAAGGATGAAGGAGTATGATCTATCTACTGGAGGTGAGAGATAAAGGGGAAGGAAGGAGATAAATGAATGGATGAATACAGGAAGGGATGAATTGTGGTCGAGACACAAGGGAGCTGCCTTCCCTGTTGTGGCTGAAGCTATTCAATTGGAAGTTGAAGAATATAAGGGAAAGGAAGAAGAGATCAAAAGACTCAAACAGAACTTCGTTAGTTGATCATTCCTCTGATTATCAATAAGAATCTATCTTCCTTGAGGGAATGGGCGAAGGAACAGAAATGGATGCTGCAATGGGATCATTCCTTACTGATGCAACCAGTAAATTGGGAAGTACTGTAACCAGTCTACCAATGTTATTGGAGAGAAAGAGACTTATCGATCAAGTGAGTGGCAAGAGTTTTACCTTACGGTGGATAAATTATGTAATCAATTTAATGATAATCTAGCAAAATGAATGATTGCAGCACACAACAGTGGCGACTTCTCTTTTGGAGGCAATTAAGGAAAGAAGATTGGATTCATTATTTGAGATTGAACAGAAGATGATGCAGAGAGGGCAATTAGGTGAGGAGAAGGAAGATGAAGAGAAAATGGAAGATGTGTTACAGAGAAACCACTTGTGGATGAGATCGCCTCTCTCACTAATGGAGATGATGTATTGAGAGTGAGGAAGGAGCGCATCTCCCTTTAATCACTCTCCCTTATTCAGGTAGCAGTGATCTATCTCCTATGTCATCCTTCCCTTGGTCGAATGGAGAAAGAAGAAGTTATGAAAGTTGTGAGAGAGAAGGAATTGGATGAAAGTGCACTTCATTTCATTGAGAAGATCAAGTGAGTACTCAATCTCTTCTCTCTCCTATTGATTGATTCCCTCCTTCAGATGTGTCTCTGATCTAACTCGTTCCCTTGAGAATTCATCACTTTCTGAAGCAGGAGGAGGAAGTAAGAGTATGTTCAGGTGAGAGGAAGAAGGGAAGGGAAAGGGAAAGGGAGAAAGAAGGGAGATTGATTCAGCAAGTTCATCTCTCATGGATCAAATCTATTCATGGAAGGAGTGAAACAATTAATTCCTAAAAAGAGAAACACTGTTATCACTCAGGTAAATTCATTTGTCCCTTCATCCATAATTGATTCCCTTTAGATGGTTGATTCGATCATCGCAGCTTCAACTCCTTCTACAATCGGAGTTCCCATGACTACTGCTTCTTCCCATTCTGGTGAGAGAGAGAGAGAGAGAGAGAGAGA
>LS488679.1:38208-58173 GCA_900490705.1 Pristionchus arcanus | reverse complement strand
ATACGCATTTGTATATCTAGAAGGATGAAAGATTCATTCTACTTCATTCCGATCCCGAGGAATGTGACTCCCCCCCCCCTCTCCCCCTCTCTCTCTCTCTCCCTCTCTCTATCTCTCCTTCCCTTCAGAGCATCAGCTTCTCGTGCTCGTCAACTTCCTCCTCCTCAAGATATCATCGTTTTCGTCGTTGGAGGAGGAAATTATGTTGAATATCAAAATCTGGTGAGATAATCAGAGAATGAATGAGAATGAGAATGATAATTGAAGGTTGAATACGGTAAGAGTAAGCCAGGAGTATCGAGAGTAACCTATGGAACGACCGAATTGATGAATCCCAAACAATTCCTTGATCAGGTAATACTTTCCATATTTGATCTTTCCAAATCACAATTTATAAATTCGTTGTAGATGTCTCGTCTTGGTAAATTGATTCGATGATTGAAGAGAAGCATGGAAAGATCTAATGATTTACTTTGTCCTCATTATATGTGAGGGTTTGTTACTAATATATCGAATTATGAGGTGACAGAGATATCGCATAGTTTTATTATTTATATCACTTGTAATGAATTGTAAAGCTAGTACACAATTAAAGAAGGCGTCCCACGAACCGCTCGGGCGATTATGCTAAGTGAGGAATGAGAGGGGCGCTCTCCTCATTCCGCACGCTCTCTCGCTCGTTGCCTGCATTTCAGGGTCACTTGGAATGCAGCCAATCGATCATAACTCAGTTCAAACAAAAAATGGTGAATTGGGAGTTTCGAAAGTTTTATCGGGTAACAGCGACCCACCACCTCATATTGAGAACTCAGTTAGCCAGATATTCGTGGGACACCTTCTTTAATATTCCGTATTCGGTTCTACTGTGATGCAATTGCCTATCGTAGCCCTCTTCCATTCACTTGTTGTGTATGTATTACGAATTAACAATGGTTTGAAATGATTGGGATCGTGGTTGATGAAGCTGGTCTTGCTATCTCTTACTTTTACACACATGGTTCAAATAGGATCAATATAATCATTCAAACGAATAAGAATGGAGAAGTCGAAATAGTTTTTGAATTGTTCAGAGTGAGTGAGTGGATAGACTCGTGCTCCATCTTCTCATTTGCACATTCCCTCAATTGGTTGGATGTCCATCTGTCAATTCACTGTCACTCCCACTCACAGAGAAAGAAAGTAGAGAGAAGATGGATCAAAATAGATGGACGGAGAGAATGAATCGTTTCCTGAATGTCTTTCAGTTTAACAAGTTTCATCCGTGTTATTCGATCTCTCAACTCTAGTCTATTCATGCGTGATAATGCTCTCTTCATCTTACACTTTTCATCTCACGATCTTTCCATCTTCATACTTATCTAACTCTTCTTCAGAATTGTTCACATCTATTTTTCCTCCCGTTTTTTGAATTAGCGTTTATTGTTCATCTGAGTCAGTCTTAGATCTCCCCAATTCTTTTCCCACATTTTCCGCTAGTTTGCTATTTTTTGGTTCTCGACGAAAACAATCTGGAGGGTCGAAGTGAGAGAATAGTAGAAGCTAATTGGATAGAGGGAAGGATGGGAAGAAGAGGTGGAAGGAAGAAGAGAAAGGAAATCAAAGCAAGATCACTGACTGGAAGATGATACAAACACGTAAACTTCTCTATTTCTTACTCGTTAGGATCATGATTCATTATCGGAAAAAAAACGAGAGATCAAAGATCATATTCCTTCCTCGTAATTTCCATAACTTTTCTTCGCTTTTCTCTTCTTCTGTTGAATGTTCTTGAATTCTCTCAACATTTGTGGCATAATCTAGAGAGAGAGAATCGAATTTATTTATCCTCTGCATTGGTAGATCTTGAAATAGAATTGTGAAGAGATAGAGAGAGAGAGGATAGAAGTGTGGGAAGAAGAATGAATTGAGGAAGGGACTGAGTTCTTCCCAATTCATGCAGATTCCACGGTTATTTTATCGAGAAACTTTTGCTCCAAACTTCACAAGATTTCCGCACATTTTTGTTTGCAAGATTGATCGATATTTGAATGAATTCTCGTGTTCCTTCGTCGTTCTTCCTTTTCGGAGAGACCAAAGTGAGAATGAATCCGATGATGAATGGAGGGCATCGAAGAGTTTGGAGTGAGATTCCTCTTTGTTCCTGCACTCATCCCATCCCTCTCAGACAATCTTCTGATTCTTCTCTCCTTCTCAACACAGATTCCACCGGAAATTAGAAAATTATGCAGATGAGAAGGAAGGGAAGAGGGGGGGGGAGGGGAGATTGATGATCTATCTGTCTATCTCACATCCTATCACATGTAGAATGACGAGTATGAAAACATCATGGATAGGTCATTTATATTCCCTTTTATCGTTCCATCTCATGGATATCATACGACTCATTTCCTTGCATTAGAAATGAATAAGAGAAAGAAGATTCGTAAAAGGTCGAGAACGATTTCATTTCAGTTTTTACTTGAATCAATACACTATTGAAGTGCAGTCATTCCATTCCCTCCCTTTTCTGTCCATTGAACACTGCAGTGAATATTCATCTTCTTTCCTTATATTCAGTCATCTTCATCACGCAATTTCTTCCATTTTGGATGGAACGATAGAGTATTCACATGAATCTCAGAAGCACTCCCATCATTTTTCTCATTCTAAAGCACATTTCATCAATCTCTCGAATAACAGCTTGCAACCTCACCATTTTCTACCTTGATTCCCATTGCTTCTCCTATTTCTCTTGTTCTTCAATTGGTACGCGAATAGATGCAACAAACATCATTCCTTATCGATTCAACGAAAAGAAGAAGAATGATTCTTGACTCAATCGAATGACTAGACTAGAATTGAGTCTTTTTTCAGTATTGGATGATAGTGATTTCATCTTCTCACGAGGTACATAAAGTATCTCTTTCAGTCTAGTTTAGTAGAGTAGATCCAAGATTGAAGATTAGTTTTTTCTCGTTGCGAAGAAGCGATCAAAATGAATTATGATCCATGGAAACGAATTAGTCTCTCTCCTTTTCCATTCATCTTTATGACATCATTCAGCAATCACCAATCGTAGGAAGGGGGCGGAGTCATGACTCCGCCTCTTTTTGATTGAGAAGAAAGAAAAGAAAAGAGAAAAATGGGTTGAGGACACTTGAGATTTCCATTCTGTGGGTCCTTCGGAAGACTCGAACTCAACGAGTTTTGTGGTCTTTTCTTCGTCTCTAAACGACCTTTATTCTCTTCATTCTCTTCAATCAATGGTCGAATCTCTCTCTTACTTTGTTGATCGCTTGCAACGTGAGAGCACACGTTTCTCATTTGTCAACAAATACGACGATTTTGCGTGGGATTCGAATGAAATTCAATCTTGATTCTCCCATGGAAGTTCATTGTTCTCTTCTCCATACAGTCTCCCCTCCATCGACCATCCCCATCACTCCTCCTCCTTCTCTTCACTTGCAATTGCAGTGGTCTTCTCCTTCTTCATCCCTTCCTTCCATCTACTAATTCTCTCCACTACTTTTGTCCTTCTCCTCTAATCTCTTCCTCCTCTTCTCTCTCTTCTTCATCTTCAAGTGCCACTTCCACACAGTCTACGATGTCCTCAATGGATGAAAACGAAGGACGAGAAGAGGGACTGAATCATGAAGAATAGCCATGTAGACCTCCATTGGATACGTCCCATTGTATTGTATTGATGGTGCATCGACTGAAGTCTGCTTGTCCTATCATGTACCATGTATACCTACCGTATCATTCTCCCAATATCAAATGAGATATATCTGATGGTATTCCATCATTCTTCATTGGTTCCTCTCATGCCTCACTGAATCTTTCTCATCCTTCTTCAGTTCTTCCTTTTCTTCACTTCCCTTTAAAGTGTTCTTCCTCTTCTTCTCAATTTCTGGACAATTCAATAATAAGAGTGCAGCAGTAGCACAAAATTGGGAGATTCGTTAGAGGGAACGAAGTGGGGAAGAAGAAACTTGTGAGAGGGGAAGAAATCTGAAAGAAACAATGAAGTTAGCACGTACTATTCTTCACCAACTTGTTTCGATACTTCTCAAATGATCAATCGATGCACGTGTTCTTTGTCATCTTTTTCGTTGTCATTGACATCATTTTTCCTTCTCATTCTCAGTCGTGAATAATAAATGGTCCGTAACGAGTGTATCTAAGAGACGTCTTCTCCGTCTCTTTTCTATCTGAGGTCACCATTGTTCTTCAAGTAATTTTCTCCCCTTTTGGTAGTTGAAGAATGACGTCTATCTCCTCTTCAATTCCTTTTGTGACTTTCTTCCAACTGACAAATCAGTGTGTTCCTCTCTCTCTTTCTTCTCTTAGTTTACTCCTCTTTCATTCTCTCGGGGCTCATTTAGTCTCTTTCCACCCAACTACATCTTCCAATATCAATCACTCTTCATTTTCACTCTTTTCCACTTGAAAATCCAACTGGAGTCACCAATTCTTCCTTGTTCCTTCCAAGTAGTTAATTCAGTTCCATTTCTCTTTTTCTCATACCTTTTTTTTGCTTGCTTTGGTCTGTCATTGAATGTGTGGGATTCCATATATACATCATAACACTTTATGAGTTCCCTTCTCTTCTCTTTTGGTCCATCTTTCTCTTCCCTTCTTTCCATCCCATTCCATCTCTCCGAAATAAAGAATCTCAGGACCCACAATTGGACATAATTCGTCTTCTTTCGACCATTTCTAATCTGAGAAACAAACGACCAAAAGACAAAATATGAAAAGATCAGAAGGGAAATCTAATAAAGGAACAGAATGTACAGTATGATTGGTCCGACGTCATGGTATGAGATAGATCAATTCGTTCCTTCTTTGTATATCGTTCGTAGTGGAACACGGAGATCCTTTCTCTCTGTATCTATTCCTTCTTCTTTCTCTCTCTTCTTCTCTATCCATTGAGAGAGGACTGTAAATGGAGAGAGTTATTCTAACATACTTTGTCTCTCTTTTCCATTAGATTTCCGTGTTGTGCACGATGAGATCTCTCCCTCCTCCCTCTCTCTCTCTCCCTTCAGATGACCTACCTCTCTCTCTCTCTCTCTCTCTCTCTCTCTATCAACAATGACGTCTATCATTCGAATGGTCAACTATCACTCGATCTCTTTCTTCCTTCTCTTCTGATCTTCTTCTACTTGATGACTCGACTTCTCTTCTAACTCCGCCCTCTTCCTCTCCTTCCATCCCTTCCATCCCTTCCTCCCCTCTCTCCCATCTCTCCTCCTCTCTTCGTCCCCTCCAACATTTGGAATAGGGTCCAGTGTCAGTTGGCTTTCAATTGAGCAGCTCACCTTCCCTTCGATCTTCAACCAGAATTGTTTCCGGTCATCCCATCTTACTTCTTCCCCCTCCCCTTCCCCCTTCTCCTTCCTCCCTCCTCCCTTCCTCCTCTCTCTCCCTTCCTCCGTTCCTCTCATCTATGAATGATGGCTAGTGAACTGACATTTAGAGTTCATTTAGTGATCAGAGGAAGTGAGAATGAATAATATCCGTCGTTCCTGTCTACTATATAAACCCTCTCTCCATCTCTTCATTCCTCTATCAGTCCATTCTTTCCTCTTCTTCTTCTCCTATTCATTCTTTCACTTCGAACATCTCTTCTCTTTACACCGACTCTTCACATGTTTTCTCTATACTCATTTAGCACTTTCCAGGTCTTTCTCTCAATCAAAAGAAGGAAGGGAAGAGAGATTGAATAGATCTGGAATATGAACTCGATGATAGAATGAAGAAGAGAAAGGTATTACATTCCCTTCCTTGTTCCCTCTCTTCATTTCTTCTTCAGTTCACAAGATGTTCTCTCTCAATGGTCACTTCTTCACTTCTCATCTTCCTTCTTCTCATCAGTGGATCATATGCACAGTACGATGAATATGAAACGTATGATTATACTCATTATCGTATAGAATGGAAGTTCATTCTCTTCAGTAGTACAACTCATCGTCCTCCCATCGAAACTGATCGATTATCAGCAGTTCTCGATCGACTAATCAATAAGACCACTTATGATAAGAGACTTCGACCAATGTAAGTCAAGGATCTGACCCATCGTTCCCCTCTCAATGGATACGGTAGTGGAAGAGTGATTGATTAGTCACGTGACCTCATTCTATCACGTCCCTTCTCTCTCTTTCTTTCTCTGTTCTTAGTTTGTTTGACAACATAAGAGAAGACTTCCTTCCTTCATCAATCGATTATCTGATTCGAGTAGGGATGAAATAGGAGGAAGAGAAGGAGTGAGAAGGGATGGGTAAGAGAAGGAGACACTCTCCAATTTCATCCCTATGAAATACAATGCAACAGCACGAAGAAAGTCAGTGATCGATACTCTTATTCATTCCAGGTACGGTAGCAGTCCTGTCGATGTAGGAATCACCATTCATGTCTCTTCCATCTCTGCTGTATCTGAAGTTGATATGGTCAGTTATCTCTTTCTTTCCCATAGAATGGAGTGAGGAGGGAGGGAGAGGAGGGAGTCCATTGGAATGAATGATCCACGTGTTGTCTCTTCTCGAGCAGATAGATCATTGCCCCAAGGGGGAACAGAAGAATGGAGATGGGAGGGGGGATCAAAACATGGTATGCCTTTCTTTCTCTGTCTCTCATCGTCACTTCCTCCATTGTCATTCTTCTTCTGGTCATTTCTCCCTTCTGTCCAACTGACTCCTCCACCCCCCCCCCTCTCTCCGTCTCTTTCTTCATCTCTCATGGGGATCAATGGAGAACATGAGGAGGAGGACAGAAATGGAAACTTCCTCCATTCACACTTTCATTCACTCATTCTTCTCTTAGTCTAAGAGAGTGGTTGTAGATGGTAGGATGTGTCTCAACCATCTCCTTCTTCTTCTTCTTCTTCTTCTCGATAAGGTGTTGAGTAGTGGGAGTGTCTCAAGGGAGGAAGAGAGAGAAGGAAGAGACCCGACTAGAGAAGAGACAGAGAGAGAGAGAAGACTCGTTCCCTTCCTAGATCATCCCTTTGAAGATATGAGAAAAGGAGATGAATGACCAAAGAATGAAGAATATTCTATATCCATTACAGGATTTCACTCTTGATTTCTATATGAGACAGACATGGAAAGATCCTCGATTGGCATTCGAAGATTCAAATGTTGATGGGAATAAGATTGGATCTCTTACTGTAAGTATCGTTCCATCTACAGGGAAGATTCATTAATTCAGGTTGGCGTTGACTATCTCGATAAATTGTGGAAACCAGATACTTTCTTTCCCAATGAGAAAAAGAGTTTCTTCCATACTGCAACAACTCATAATTCATTCCTTCGAATCGATCCCGATGGTACCGTATTCACCAGTCAGAGGTACGGTACTATATTGAGTAATGACTTTATTCTTTCTCTCCAATCTATGGTGTTCGTAGTGTGGAGTAGGAAGGAGAAAAGGGAAGATTTATCCACTCCCATCTCTTCTTCAATTCACCAATTCTTCTCCTTTTCTTCGTCCGTAAAATAATCTCCATTTCTGGACAATTCATCTTGGATTGTCCACTAGAAGTGACGTTATGTGTAATCTAAGGAGAAAGGGAAAGAAAAGGAGAAGAGAGGAAAGGAAGGGAAGATTACTGTGATGATCATGAGAAATGGACTGAGTTAGACTTACTCCAAAAGAAGGATTAGAAGGAAAGGAAGAGAGAGGGGGGTACTCACTATGGACTATACTTCATAGAGGGGATTCTATTCTTGGAAGAGAGAATGGAATGAGTATATCAGAGGGACAAATCTATCCAGAGGTTCTTTTAGAAGGGTAGAGATTCTAATTGAATGAGTGTACTCCTTTCGACAATGAATAGAGGGAAGTTCACTTAACGGGAAAAGGGAAGAGAACGGTAATACAATTGAAGAGAAAAGGGGAAGAAGAGAAGAGATTGAGTTATCGCCCTTCCTCTTAACAATGAAAAAGGGAAGGAAATAAAGAGAGTTGTGGAATCTGAAGAAGGTAAAAGATCAAAGATCAATTCTTGCAGACTCACCGTAACTGCTACGTGTCCCATGAAGCTGCAGGTTAGCATTCATTATCGAGATAGACTCTGACTCAGAGACCAAATGTCAATAGATCCATTTAAGTTGTTCCCAATGGATTCTCAACGATGTCGATTGGAGATTGAGAGTTGTGAGTCACTTAATGAATAATCGATAGTGAATCTATCTACCGTACTCTTCTTAGAGTGTGCGGTGGTTGGGGCACAGAGAACGATTAGCGTTCTCTTCTATTATCATTCTCTCCTCTCTCTCTTTCTTTCTTGCGCGTATTAATTGATTGAATGATCCACCAGATGCAATCACTACTTGACTATTCCCATCTCTCTTTCTTTATCAATCATCAATGTGACCCATTCGTACTACCGTATGCCCCGAGTAGATCGTTCACCTCTTCTCGTACCTTTGTATCCCCATATTCAACTGTATATCTAATAAAGAGGGGGATTCTTTCAATGGGAAGGGGCAATTAATCAATGAATCTCATCAAGAGGTAAGTTCATTTCATTCCTTCGTCATCCCTAACTCGCTTCCTTCTCACTTCTCTCTTCTCTGCTCTCTTTTCGTCGTTCGATCGTCGTGTGCATGCGAGACGACGTTTCCCATCACTCGACTACCGTAATCTGCATCACACACCAGCCACTCTAACACTTCCACTGCATGTCAATCTAACATCGCTGTTCGTAGCTCACATCTCAATCCTCAGCTTGGCACTCGATCGATACCGTACTTCTGATTGTCGTTGTGAGACCGAATTCATTTCAGATGGTTATGCAGTCAAAGATATCAACTATCAATTCTTGGAGAAAATTAAACACGATAATTTCTCGTTGCCACAATTCGAATTGTTGGAAGTGACGAATGCAACTCGTGTAGAGGAATTGAGTTCAGGTGAGGAGGAGGGGAAGGGGAAGGAGGAAGAGGGGGGGGGATTGAGTGATTAGCCCTTCTCATTAGAGTGATTAGGATTAAGATACTCACGAGATCTTCCCTCCATCTCTCATCAATTTGTCAGTGTGACTGATCTACATGTAAAGAGAGAGAGGGAGAGAGGGTTTTGATCGGGGAGAGAGGGAGGAGAGAGGGAGGAGAGGAGGAGGGAGAGGGGGAGGAGGGGTAACAAATGTTTCCTAGCGAGAGACAGTTGTCAGACATGACTCTGTTGCGAATCCCGAAGCACATAAAATGAGGAGGGATGAAAGGGAGTGTCGACCAATGGAAGTGCAAGGGAAAAGTGGAGAGAAAGGGATGGAATGAGCGGTGATGGAAGGATTTGTTGTGATGAGAGAGAGAGAAAAGGTAGGGAGAGTGACAAGAGAGATGGAATACAATGATGGAGTGGAGTTATCATTGGATACACAGTAAATACTCTTTTTCTTCTTCTGAGCATAGATCTGAAAGAAAGACGTTATCTTATCCATTGCACGAAAGATGATCTTTCCCTCTGAGAAAGAGTGAAATTCAATTCGTGTCTCACTTGACGTCGAAAGTGACAAAAGGAACAGGTGGAATAGAGAATAGATGATGATTACAGGGAAATACGTTCGATTGATTGCATTCTTCCTTTTCAAGAGAAGTATCGGATTCTACATCATTCAAGTGAGAAGATAAACAATGCATAGATGATAAATCAATTGATTTCAGATTTATCTTCCATCAATTCTCATCGTCGTAATCTCATGGGTTTCATTCTGGTTGAGTAGAGATGCAACTCCTGCAAGGATTGGACTCGGTCCGTCTCCCCTTTCCTTTCCCTTGATCGTCTTCTCTTTCAGGAGTAACGACTGTGCTTACGATGACTACTCTAATGACAACAACCAATGTGAGAGATCTCTTTCTTCCTTTCCTATACTCTTCTCTTCTCTTGCACTACTTCAATTCCATCTGCAACTGACATATTTCCATATCTCTAATTGAATTCCATCGAATTCTTCGATGACGTCGACTCGTAGACACATTCGATTTACACCCTTCTAATATTTCTATTTCAGTCTGCAATGCCCAAGGTCTCGTACGTGAAATCAATCGATATCTTCCTCGGTGAGTGAACTCCTTCTCCATCCCTTCCCCCTCTCTCCTCTTCCATCTGTTCCTTGTTATGAATTCGACTGCGGTTCTTGATTAGTTCGGGAAATTGTCTATCTGAGTAGAGAGTGTTGTGTAGTAGAAGAGGAGTGAGAGGAGTGAGTAAGAAGGTGAAAGAGGAGGAGGAGAAGAGGATGGTGGCAAATTGGATAGAGAGAAGACTCACGAAGAGTTTGTAGACTGAATGAAAACACTTGCACATGATAGAAGAGAGATAAGGGAGATTGAAGAGTGAAGAGAGATGAAGAGAGGATGTTGTGGTCCCACCTAGAGAAGAGAGAACAAGTGGTAGTATCGAAGAGGAGGAAAGGGATTCAGCCTATTCATCAATATGACGTCAATCGGGGTATTTTGAGTGAAGAGTCCATTGGATAAAACCATTGGATGATTGGGGGAAATAAGGGATTCATCCAAGTCCAATGCAAGAGTGATTTGAAGTGTTGTGCAGAAGATAAATTCATCATAATCTTCTCCCTCGAATAATAATATCTTTGAGGTGTCTCATTCTTGATGGTCTTCGCTTCTCTCGTTGAATATGCAGCAGTTGGATATATAACGAAGAGACACAAATTGATTGTGAAGAGGAAACAATCGAGGTAAGAGAAGTAAAGAGAAGATGAAGAGATCTTCCACTTCCTCTTCATTTCTTGTCATATTTCGACATGTGTCTTTCTCATCCCGGAAGGAAGAAAGATGACCATTCCATTCAGAGCTCTCTCTATTGCTCCTCCTCCTCATTCACCCGATATTCCTCATCAAAGATCTGTATCTGTACCTGCATACTACAATACTGGTACGAATCGAACCCATTAATAGAATTGAATCTATAGTAGAAATCTAACTTTAACAATTGCAGCGTATCGTCCATTCTATTCATCAACTGATCGATCGTCTAATCTCTACATCGATTCGAATACTCGACCTCCAGTTGCTGTCACTGGTCAGAGTAAGTTGAGTTCTGCATGATCAATCATCCGAGAAACCCGAATCAAAGACTAAAAATAATCATTCAGTCGATCAGCCGTGTCACTGTCCTCCCTCAGTTCCTGATTCGACCACTCCTCTTCTGGCCGTTCCCAAGACGAGTCGAGCATTATCCATGTCAAGAGAATCAGTTGTCATGTTCGATATGGTCAGTTATTCCATTGAATGAAGAGGAATGAAGAGTGAGTATCTCCATTTCAGGATCATCTTGAAGAGAACGAAGAGAATATTCGTCCATCTCGATTTCCTCCTCGATTAATTCGATATGCAACGAGAATCAAGAGAGCTTTTCGTCCCTCTAACATCGATAAACACTCACGATCTATTTTCCCTACGGTGAACGAATTATTATTATCGAAATATGGATGATCTTTCAGATTTTCATCGTATTCAACATCATCTACTGGACTTATTTTATTCGTATTTCACAGAACGAAGCTCAACTCAATAAAGCCCAGACTTGATCCCATTCCCTTCCCATGACCTTATACTGATTTCCCTTTCCCTTCCCTCAGGAATAGTCAAGTAGTGGTTGTAAGCCCCTCTCATTCACATCTGGTAGATCAATAAACACGGGCCCTCTCATTCTATCGTGTCTCTCTTCTCTCTCGTTGTGTCTACCGTATCCTTCCTTGATGTATTCTCCGCCCTTTCTTAATCGTCGTCTCAGATGGATACACTCGGGCTGAGATCGATTACTTCTGGGGGAAGACTAAGAACGAAGCAATGAGACACGAAGCAGTTGCATTCGATAACTTCACTCTTCCTCAATTCCAACCAACGAGATATCAAGTTGATGCGAAGGAAGCAGTTACTTCATCGGGTTAGTTGAAAGGGAGAAGGGATCATTCTCATCTGGTGAAGAGGGGAGATTAATGAACGATCCTCATAGGTAAATACGTTCGTCTTTACGTGGAAGTTCTTCTCGTTCGGAATATGGGATTCTATTCAATGAATATCGTCATCCCTTCTATGCTCATCGTTACTATCTCATGGGTTTCATTCTGGCTCAATCGAGAGGTAAGAAGAGAAGATGAAGGGAAAGAATGATCTTTGATCTCTTCAGGCAAGTCCAGCAAGAGTTGGATTGGGAGTGACTACTGTGCTCACAATGACAACTCTCATCACTACGACAAACGTAAGATACGAATCATAAATTATCCGATTCATTCATTCATTATAGAATTCGATGCCGAAGGTCTCGTACATCAAAGGACTGGATGTATTCCTCAATTTCTGGTTAGTTCCTTTCATCATCATATCACTAACTGATCTCTTCCATCTTTAGTTTCGTAATGGTATTCGCATCTCTTGTCGAATATGCAGTTGTCTCTTATATGAATAAGAGGATAGTACTCAAGAGGCAAAAGAGACAAAAGGTAATCGAGAGATGGAACGAATTCATGGATAATTCTCATTGAAGGCTCAGGAGGCACAGCAGAGACAGGAACGACCGATGTTCGCCAGTTCAGCCAAACCGAATAATAATGTAAGGGAAGGGAAGGGAAGGAGGAAGAGAAGCACCATTTGACACTATTGAATGACGCCTTCGTTAACGATGTCATTCAATGAGAGAATCGAGTAATGGGATGAAAGAGATAAGAAGAAAATGTAGAGACTTAGAAGATGAGAGAGAGTTTATAGTGATCTATAAAGATTAGTGGGAGACTCGAGTTGATTCTAAGTGAGAAGCATGAAATGAGGGATGTGAGATAGTCATTGTAGTCATACGAAATGGTTCTTCTTTCTCAACCTTCGACTCCTGCCAAAGTTGTCAATAATCAGGTCTGATATAATACCGTAGTACTATCGATTAATCAAGTGAATGATCCCTCTATCCCTTGCATTGTTCAGTTATTGATCGTGATAAGTGTGGAAACACTGTACTCTTTCGGGATTTCCCATCTCTCGGGTGGTGTTAGTGATCTTGTGATTGTGATAACGTAGTCGATGTATCTTATTCAACTCAAGAGAGATATATTCATTTACAGGTCGATGCATTCTACATGGGTGCTCATCATTCATCCATGGTACGATATTCTTCAATTATCGATTTAATCTCTCGTCATTTCAGCATCAATTGATGGAGATTCCTCCTGATTGCGATTGTCGAACAATTCCACTACAACAGCATCCACGATTAGTAAGGGGAAGGAAGAGATCAAAGATCAATTCTAATTTTAGACAGCGGAGCCATCTTCCCCTCTATGGCCAGCTCCATTCGGAAGAGCAAAGAAAGCAACTAGAACTTGTTCGAATATAACACCTGCCAAGATAGATAAATGTTCTCGTTACGCTTTTCCTCTAATGTTTGGAGGATTCAATGGTGAGATTCACTTCTTCCATCTATTCAATCTCATCCTCATTCAGTTCTCTATTGGACTATTATGACTGTCCTTTCTTCGATGAGTGAATCAACAGGAATCGATGGATGGCATGATATCCAGAAATCATCCTGATCCTTCCTCCCCCCCCCCTTCCCCTCCTCCTTCCCTCCTTCTCTACTGCCATTTCCCTTCCATCCCATCCTTCAATCTGTGATTGCATCTGGTGTATCTCTTCAACATACGCGTTATCTTTATTCATCCCATCTGTCTACTCTTCCCATTCAATCAATAACCCGCTAGTATCTACCGTACTCATTTTATTCGTGTCAAGACTCAGCTCTTCTCAACTCGCTTCCCTTCTGTATATATCGTTCTTCTCTTTTCCTTCTCTCTCTTATCACTGCTATATCAGCAACAAATTATTATGTCACGATTATTGATTGATGAATAAACATCAACAAGACTTAATCCATTCTCACTGTCACTCTGAAGCTCCGCCTCTTTTGGGAGAAAGGGGCGTTGCTTGACTGAAGAGAGTGAAATGAGATGGATCAAGTCTTGTTTAGATGGATACGACACAAAGGCCATTATGTACACGTGGTGCAAGAAGGAAGAAAATGGAAAGTGTGGAGATGCAGTCAAGGTGAGAACGACGTTTACTAATTCTAATCTTATTCAAATTATGACAAGCGACGTTTCAGTGATTACACCATTTCAGTTGGAACCAGTCGAACTTCCTACATATCGAATCGCTCAATTCTGCAGATATAACAAAACAGCAGTGACGGCATCAGGTTAATCCAGTTAGAGATGTATTGAAAGAGGGCGGAGCTTGTGGGCGGGGCTAACAAATGGGCGGAGCTTGCTCTAACAATGGGTGGTGCTAAGGGGCATACGATCGACTTGGCGTGACATTCGTACTGGATCGAGAGAGTGGCTTCTACATGCTCCAGATCTTCGTGCCTGCTGGTGAGCTATGGCGACGTTTACTAACCAATGCTTCCGCTGTCGATTTGACGACGGACGACGAATACTAATTGATGGTGTGGCAGGTCTGGTAGTGGCAATATCATGGGTATCCTTCTGGATTTCTCGTGATTCTCCCCCATCAAGAACTGTTATCGGAGTAATGACTGTACTCACGGAGACTCATCTTATGACTGGCACCAACAGGAGGTATTGTCATTAGAGTGAGTATCCCATTGACCATCCTTCTTCAGATTACCTCCTGTCGCCTACATCAAAGCAGTGGACGTCTATCTTGGATTCTGTTACCTCCTTGTCGTTCTCGCACTCATTGAATACGCGTGTGTAGCGTATTCCAAGGTGAGAAAAGGAGTATCTAGATAAGACGTAGAAGAATTATACTGAAATGATTTCAGAAGAAGAATGAAGATAGGAAGAGAAGGGAAAGTAAATTGAAGAAGGGACCTCCCTCTCCTCCCCAACCCGATCTTCTGCAGGGTATGGTAGACCCTCTCATCTCCTTCAATCAATGAATAATTAAGATGCTCGACTAGCTCGTTGTACATGTGGAGATCCCCATGAGCCTACTGTAATGGCAGTGGTGAGACAACCATTCAAGGTTCATTGAATCAATGAATCAACCAATTAGTTTTTATTCTTTCCAGTGGCAATTCTGTCTGAAACATTCTCACATAGACATGGCCAGTCGAATTCTCTTCCCATCATCGGTAAGTTTCTGTATACCCATCCCTGTATCAATGCAATCCATTCAGTTTCTCCTCTTCAATATTCTCTTCTGGTTGGTTCTTCTTCACAAAGCTCAACGACTTTCTTTCTTCTCATCAACAATTATCGATCGATGTCCTTCTCATCTCAATTGATCATGATTTCTCTCTTACCGGTCTAATTCAATCCATCCATGACTATATTTATCTCAACAGAGTATCCATTTAATCTCTTCATCAGAGTTATCTTCTCAATGTGTATTCTTCACAGGTTTAGTGCAATATTTGGATCAAATAATGTCTGTACAGTTTTTCAAAAAAAATTTAACGATAAACGTTTTTCATATTATTTACGACTGAACGTAGACAAAAACCCTTGGACCATAAATCGGAGTGGAGAGTATCTGTACGAAACGGGATTCTGAGACAGGATAAAGACGTGGAAATTACAATGGAATTCATTCAACCGTGTGTCGATGTCTTCTGTTTCTCTTCTCTTGTTCTATTCCATTCTCTCAAATGGGCTCTTTATCCTCTCCGACCACTCGACACTAACCTCAGGAAGAAAAGAGATTGGAATGAAAGAACCACGAGGAACCTTTTCCCTTCTCTTCTCTCTATCTCACGTACACTTCTTCTACATAGATAAGAAATCGTCTACAATTACAAGGGAAGGGCATAAGTGGTCCGATCTCTCGAGCTAAACTGTTCTTGCCAAGTGAAAGGTACCCCATAGGGACGTCCAAAACCGCTTTGAGCGGATTGGATATAGGTTTCCTAAGAACCGAAAATCGATATTCAAATTTACATGCTTTTGCATGGGAAAATTTCAAACGCGAAACGCGCACTCCTCTACCATTCGTAGGGAAGGAAGAGCATGACCCCTCGTGGTGTAGTGGATAACGCGTCCGCAAAATATTTTGAAGGTTGTTGGATCGAAACCTTTTGCTGCAGAATTCTTTTGCTGTATTTTAAATGTATTTTTGAGCTGTTTTAGTAGAGTTTTGTTACTTATTTTATGAATTTGCTCTCTTGCTGAGCATACAAGTTGAATTGTATTCCCTTTATTCTTTGGTAGTTGTACGAGGCCGTTTGCGAATAAAATCGAGCAGATTTGACTGCTTTCAGCAAAGGAAAAGATGATCTCTGAGTAAACATCAGATTCCGAGTTAGTTTGAAGTGCTAATAGGAATGGGGGTTATGTGTCGTGGTCTGAAAATCTAATGAAACGACAAAAAATAAAGGGAATACAATTCAACTTGTATGCTCAGCAAGAGTGCAAATTCATAAAATGAGTAACAAAACTGTACTAAAACAGCTCAAAAATACATTTATAATACAGCAAAAAAATTCTGCAGCAAAAGGTTTCGATCCAACAACCTCCAAAATATTTTGCGGACGCGTTATCCACTACACCACGAGGGGTCATGCTCTTCCTTCCCTACGAATGGTAGAGGAGTGCGCGTTTCGTGTTTGAATTTTTCCCATGCAAATGTATGTAAATTTGAATTTCGATTTTCGGTTCTTAGGAAACCTATATCCAATCCGCTCAAAGCGGTTTTGGACGTCCCTATGGGGTACCTTTCACTTGGCAAGAACAGTTTAGCTCGAGAGATCGGACCACTTATGCCCTTCCCTTGTTAAGAATTCCTTTCCCTCTCCCTTACAATTGTGAATAGGGCTGTCGGGGTGAAGAATCCGTCTCTTCATTCCGCGCACTATCTCGCAACTCTGACCGATGAGAGAGTGCGCGGAATGAAGAGACGGATTCTTCACTCTGACAGCCCTAATTGTGAAGACGAACTGAGATACCCAATTCACCATGTTCATCTTCCAAATTTTTTGAGTATTTATTTTATCGGTAGCAGTATTTTACAGTTGCTTACTCTAGTGCATCTGTATACACTGAAGGTATTGAATAGCCATCTCTCCCCTTCTCTTTCTCTATCTTTTGTCCCCACTTTCCTTCTCTCACTTCCCTCCATTTCTCTTCCTTCTGATTTCCCTGTACCATTCAAAATACATATTTTTCTTTCTCTCTTCTCGTTTTCTTTCTATTTTGGAATGCTAATGCTATCAATTTCGCAACTAAAAGTATGAGTAATCATTTTCCACCTCGTGAAAAGAGGAGGAAATGGGGGTAAAACGTCCGATGGATAGAAGAGAAGTGAGGGGTGATGAATGAAAGAGAACAGATAGATTTTAATGAGAGTTTCCTATCTTCTTCTCTTCTTTATCCTTGTCGTTCCTTCCCTCTCAAATCTTCTATTTCTCATCTTGAATCTTTCTTCTGTATCTTCTCAACTCACTCATTATTTATCTGTGCCTTCCTTCATCTTTTCTCTACCTTTAAATAGAGATCTCCCTCTGTTTTTCGGGTTACTGGATAGAGAGAACATTTCTCTCTAGCCACGCTATCTTTCAGTTACGAGCCTCCTTTTTCACTTTGAAAGATTGTTCCCCCCCTCTCTCTCTCTCTTCCCCTCTGTTTCACCAGCTGTTTCCATTCCAGAATGGCAGATATCTCCATTGAATTCGATAATACGTACGGTGTTTTCGTGCCAGGATACGAAGTGAGATCATCCTCTTCCAATTATCGATTGATTCCATTTCCTCATTCAGATAACAGGTTCAATAGTCTTCACAGTGAGTGAATCTCCATTGAAAGCAAGAGCAGTTCTCATCTCAGTTCATGGACAGGGAAGAAATCATTGGACTGTATCTGAGAGACATACCAAGTCAGAACTTATTCTCAATGTCTCTCCTTTGCTTGAAACACATTCCATTCCAACTTGAAATGTGAATGAGCTTATTCCATTAGCCGCTCTTTCTTCTCTCTTTCTTCACAAATTTATAATCAAGTTTTCATTTCAGTAGCTTGGGAGTGAAAGGGTGAGTTTATCCATAGAT
The DNA here is from genome assembly GCA_900490705.1 of Pristionchus arcanus. Classification (NCBI taxonomy): domain Eukaryota; kingdom Metazoa; phylum Nematoda; class Chromadorea; order Rhabditida; family Neodiplogasteridae; genus Pristionchus; species Pristionchus arcanus. Next base: position 40,170 of record LS488679.1, on the reverse strand, counting down.
GCTTTCATAGATGCAATCTATTGAGCACACTCATCAGAAGCACTGCTATTCACTAGTCATTCGAGTGTGCATGCTCCTTCCATACCTCCTCCTTACTCCCATTATCTCACTCCTTCCTTTCAGTACTCAATCGCAGACAACTCATCGTACAGTGACATATTCGGCCACTTGTCCTTATGCAGAGGGAGAAGCAGTGGTATGGGCCCCTCCTGTGGGAGAAGCATCCGGATATATTCCTGTTGGAACACATAAATTCCCTTTCAAGTAACTACTTTTCAATCAATATCCATCATTCATTTGGCGATCGCCATACAAATAGTTGACTCATTCCATTCAGATTCCTCCTTCCTGGTAATTGTGCTCCATCGTTCGAGGGAACTCATGGATATATTCGATATTTCTGCAAAGCGAAGATTGATCGACCATGGAAATTCGACCACACAACCAAACAGGTCATTATTCTTTTCAATTCAGTAAATCTAGACATAACAGATAGCATCAAGATAGCTGCATTTATTGATTTTCTTCTTCCTTGTTTTCAACTCTTGCACTTCCATTACACACTGCTAGATATTTAGTGTTCCATGAGATGAGAGCGGCTGTTGGGCAATCTTAGTTCACGCAGATATATACTATATCATAAGGAAGGTGTGATTCCATTTACAAGAATTTGTTAGACAAATAATTTTATGAGCAGCTCTTTTCATGAATATCTCCAAATTACAGGTGTTCACAGTGGTTCCAACCTTCGATCTCAATCTCATTCCCAGTGCAAGCAATGCAGTTCAATCCACACAATCAAAGGACACCGGATTCCTATTCTTTAAGAGTGGAGACATCAAATTGACTGTGAGAAAATGATGACTGAATGCTCTTGCTGAATACATCTATCCTTTCCTCTTTGCAGACTCGTCTTCACAAAGGGGGATTCGTTCCAGGAGAAAGTATCGCCCTTCAGACTTATATCAAGAACAATTCATCCAAGAGCATCAACAAGGTTTGGTCCCAACGCATATTATATTCATAAAATTCATTTCAGATCGAAGTGAAGCTGGTGGAGATTTCTCATTACACGGCCTATCGAAATGGGCAGGTATAATCAAGACTTCGTAACTTCATTCCTTATCAATAATTCTTTCGATTTGAGACAGTAACAGAAGGATGTCCAGTCAATCGATCATCTCAGCAAAGAGTTCACAAGAGAACAGTAACGGAATTACAAGAGGTGATAGTGTTTTCACTCATTTCTTCATTAATCGATCTATACAGCGACTGGATATCGAGAAAGGATCGGATCTCGATTTCCCCCTCCTCATTCCAATTCCTCCTATCGTCCCTACATTCAATCAATGTCCCATTATCACAGTCGAATACTATCTCAAGGTATTTTTTCTCCCTTTGAATGGCCCTTCTAATGGATATTCTTCATAGGTGAAAGCAACAACAAGTGGAGCCATCGGATCGAAAGTGTCTACTCAAGTTCCAATTCTCATTGGAACCATTCCCATTAGGTATGATTACACTTCAATTCATTCAATACTATCATTCATTGAGATCTCCTTCATCATGGCAGACTACTCCATATCCAGAGATTCCTCAAGGAATGCCATCTGTTTCTCCCACAGTTCCTCCTCTCAATGGTATGAATGGAATGGTCAATCTCTTATCTCTCTTTCCATTTCAGATGCTCCTCCTTCCTATGAAGAATGTGTATTCGGAGCAGGAACAATCAAAGATGAAGATGATAATAAAGTGAGATTCATTATTTGTGCAAAAACACTAGGGACATCGAGCCACTTCGTTCAGAGTTCTCCCATAAAACAAGCATATTAGTGATGATTAATTCTACAGGGATTTGCTCCTCGATATGTCTTCTATCCTCACATCAATCCGAGTGCTCCTCCTCTTGATAACCAGTGATTCCCCTTCCTCTCACATCTTCTCCCCCCTCCCCCTCCATGA
>LS488679.1:12341-30739 GCA_900490705.1 Pristionchus arcanus | reverse complement strand
TAGAAAACTTGATGGCAAAATTAAATATGTTTGCGACGATCAATATTTTTCTAATTTTTATAGACGATATATTGACGTTCGATCTTCTCCAAAACTGAAAATTGGAGAGGGGCATCCTTATTTAATCGATAAATCTTAAATAAACTAAATTACTGAGGAGATTTGAATTCCCGCATTTCGAAGTTTACCGCTGCTGGCACAGACCTCTCCCCGGCTCTCGATTTTTATTCCCCGGTTTGAACGTCCCTAGCGCTTCACATTACTCCGTGCGTTTGATACTATTTTTTATCATCACCAGGGCTGAGTATTTAGTGATTAAAGGTATCATGAAATAGGATATTTCTGAGCTTTATTATGCATAGGTAGCGCATGCAGAAACTTCCACCTAGTACAATGCATTTGCTTCAAATCTAAGCTTCTTCTTGTTGTTAGATTCTTGTTTTGCTTATATCGTTTTCATGCCATCATTATATATACTTTTAACGATGCCATTTTCATAAAACATATATTGCAGCAGAGCAGATGCCACCTAAAAAGAAACCCGTGGCAACAGGAGAAAGCGGCTCAAAACGACGAGGTTGGTTTCATCAAATTCATTTTACAACGTAATTCTCTATTCGCTCTTTCATTCTATTGTCTCGCAATACATTCTCTTTTATTCTACTATTATTCATTCTACTCTCACTAATTCTATTCTCATTCATTCTAATCGTTGCAGTCAAGAGTGAGTCGTCGTCTTCAGAATCGGGCGATTTAATGGAGGACACCGATCATAAACTTGCAATGGAAATTGCTCAGCGAAGGACTACTCGACAATCAGCCAGAACTTGCATGGTCAGAGACTTCATAGATATACTATCAACAATCCATATACGTCAATTTGTGTTCTCAAATACTCATAAGCTATTTCGTATTATTGTAAACGTTATCACTCTTAATAATCATTTAAAACTCAAATTCACTTATTACTGAAATATTGGGCAATGGCACTTCGATTGAAAATTACTGTTCATGCTTCGGTTTCGTATTCGACCGTTCCATTATGAGCGAAAAACTAAAAATGATTTTATTTCAGTTGAAAAATCGAGGAGATTCTCTTGTATATCAAGAAATGAAGGCACGAGAAGATCAGGTATTCTTTTATAATATTGGACTATGCAATATGTTTCTTTATTCAGAAGCCGAAGGATGTTTGTTTCGATTATGAAGAACTCCTCAATGATCCAGCTTATGATAAGCCGGAGTTGTACAAAGCAATGGAGCCTGAAGGTATACGAGTTATATGATTATTGATGTTTATAATTTGTATTTAAGATTTCAATATGGATTACTACCATCGAACAGGACTGAATGAAGTCTTGAAATTTTCATGCCCTCCGGAGAAACTAGGCATGAAGTAAGTGATATTCTTTTAAGATATGCATTAAAACAGGTAAAGCGATGCAAACTCTCTGGATATCATGGAAAGTATAACTTATTTGTGAATACATCTACAAATATGTGATATGTGATGATTATGTTTGAAGGATGGTAGACGACGAATTCACAGTGAACGACGTGGAGAGACTTGTTGGAGGAGACAGAGTAAGTTGATGATGAATGGGAATGATTATGATCTCTTTTCTTTTTCAGCTCATCACTGTTGTTGTTGTGGCAACTCAGCAATCAGAAGACATGCCTCTTAAGAAGTTCATCCAATATTACAATTCCGGCGATCGTTCACATGAAAAGTATGTTCCCTTTCTGACTAAATAATATTAATTGAGTGTTTAAGCACTCCGAAAGACGATAAGAAGAGGACATTGTACAACGTTCTCTCCCTTGAATTCTCCAATACAGCTCTAACTGATCTCGTATGTTCATTTATATATTTCATCATCTCTTTGTCTCACCTATAATATAAATCCTTGTTAATTTTTAAAAATAATGTTTCCGTTGAGGTTCAATCTCCGAGTCTCGTCCGTCAAATCGATTGGGCATCATCATGGCCGGATGAGAGAAAAATGAGAATGCTTTCATTCGAAGAGGATGGAACATTCTCAATTCAGAACCACTACCCGAGAGTCGAGAAGTCAGTATTTTTTTTATATATTAATGACAGGATAGATAGGATTGGATAGAAGAAGATGGACCTAGTTTCTCTATTTTATACTGAATGCGCGGAAATGGAAATGTATGGTCGATATTGCAGCTATTGTCTGATGTCTCCCACTGAGTGCTACACAGATTTTCACATTGATTTCCATGGTACATCTGTTTGGTACCACGTCAAGAAGGGAAAGAAGGTAGAGTGATAATAAAGTGGATAAGAGATTATATAATTGATTTTGAGGTATTCTGGATTATTGAACCGACGGAACAAAATCTGAAGATGTACGAGGAATATCTGAAGAACACTGAATCAAGTGCATTCTTCGGAACGATTGTGGAGACGTAAGAAGGAAACAGAGATGGGAAGATAATGAGGATATGATTACAGATGTGCACGAGTCGAAGTTCTACCTGGAAATACTCTTATTATTCCATCTGGTGAGTATAAGGAGAGGAAGGGAGGGGAGAAAGAGAGGAATGATTACAGGATGGATTCATGCTGTATATACTCCCGTGGACAGTCTAGTCTTCGGAGGAAACTTCCTCCATTCTCGATCAGCACTCATGCAATTGAATGTACTACAGGGAGAGAATCGAATCGGAGTGAGCCAAGGGGAGGGAAGGGACTTGTCATTATGAATCGTATTTTGAGATTAACAAGAAGTATCGATATCCGTACTCAGAGGAAGCCGTTTTCTTCTATCTAAATAAAGTAGTGAAGGTAAGATGGAAGATGAATGGATGATAATGAGTGATTGATACAGGAAGTGACGGGCCGACAGTATATTCGACCCACGACTAGGAATCTGCAGAATGGATACTACGAATATGTAGGAGAACAATTCAGAGAGAAGATGTTGCATCATAGAGTGGTATGTCATCATCCTTCCTTCTTCCTCACTCTAAAATAATGGTAATTACAGCCTCTCAAGTCAGATTATGATGATGATGGAAGTGCGTGGAAGCATCAATGGGGTCAGTTTTAACTATTTGTTAACTTTTCATTATTGATTTATTTATTTAGAAGAGACACCTGAGTATATTGAAAGCAAGAAGAAACTGGCAAAGTGGGATGGAAACGGAGAGGGAGAAAATGAGAAAGATGAAGAAAATGGTAAGAGAATGGAAAGAAGAACAGCTCATTATTCATTTGAATTCAGTTAATAAGAAAGATGATGGAGATTATGATGGAATGCCCGTTCTCAGTCCAAAGAAAGAAGTGAAGGAAGTTGAGAAGAAGATTGAGATGAAAATAGAAGTTAATGATATGGTATGCAGAAGGTGAATGAATGGAAGGGAAGAATATATTTGATTGCAGCCTGTATTCGGAGGACACGATGATCTATTCATCGATGAATTCACTTTCTACCATCCTGTATCGGTATGTGCCCTTCCCTCTCACATTGATTGTATCCTCTCTTTCTTCAGTTCAATTTGGATGCAGGAAGAGGTGCCACAGCAGTTCACACTCTTCCACTCAGTCCTGCTGAACCACCAATGAAGATCAATGGAGGTAACAAGATAACGAAGATATTCATCTATCAATTGACTCAATTTTGTAGCTGCACTCAAAAAGGAAATTTCTCCGTTGGAAGTTCCTCAATGGGAAGGACTAATTGTGAATTATCTGAAGAAGTCGAAGGTGGATCTTCCCGAGGGACTCACACGACCGAACTCACTTATTCAAGCATTTTGTGTAAGTGGAGGGAGAGGGAGTGGTATGATGGTTGATATTACAGTACCTTCTCCGAGTAAGACGTAAAATGGCAGAGGAAGAAGGTATCAAACTACCTCGTTGTGTTCTACCCGATAGAGAAGGAAGTAGAAGAATGCATGAGGAACAGAAGAGAGCTGCTGCTGAGAGAAAGAGAAAGAATGAAGAGAAGATGAAGAAGATTGAAGATGGTGATGGAGAGGAGGTACGAAGTCATTCCATTCAACAAAGAAGAGAGAGAGAAGAGAGTGCATCTGTGAAGAAACGAAGAACTCTTGATACTTTCATTGTATAATGCATTATCAATTATTATTTATTTATATATCTGTATAATTTGTGAAGTGAATCGCTTGCCGCTTGTTATGATATGATAAATATTTTGTCAGGACACTGATTGGACCGAGGATTGTGAACAACCGAAGAAGAAGAAGACAAGAAAGATAGAGGAAATGGGAAAGATGGGTGAGTGAAATGGAATGGGATAGATGAGGAGATGTACAATTGATGCTGCACAGTTATGATCACTCGAAGTATGGCAAGAAACGAAAATGAAGAAAGAAAGACTGAAATTGATCCTGAGAAGGCAAAATGAGCAGTAGAAGAGATAGAATAGAAGAAACTAGCCCCACTCACCCAAATATACTCGAAATTATTCGAATTGCGTAAAGAATGTTTCAAAAGTTTTGGTTATCAAAAGAATTCCAGCTAAAACACTAGATTATAGAAGCAAAAATTCTGTTTTTGTTGTTGTTAAGATCAAAATCAATATCCAGCTCCAAATACCTTAGACATATTCGGTAATGTGCGTCACCTTTCGTGAACATTTCATTTCAAATAATGCTTCTAACAGTGCCCTCTGAGAATAATTTAATATAGTATTGATTGATTATTATTTTGAGTGATGTACTCTGATGTGAAGCATGAGAAAATGAAGAAGGAAAAAAGAGAAGAGAACGAAATAAAGAAGAACTCACATACAAACGCATGGTTTGTAATTACTGCATTTTTAAATTATTATTATTATTGTAATGACCAAGTCAAAAAGCTCAAAAAGCTGTAAGAAATATGAAGGGAGAGCAAAAATTTTTTTAATTAGCTGAATTTAACGTGTAATAATGATTGTAATAACCGTTCCATGTGAAGAATTCTCTGATTGCATTAATTGATATATTTGTAGGAATCAGGCATTCTATCTGTGGTTCCGTGCTGATGAACAGAAGAAATTCCGGTAAGTAAAAAGAGAGAGAGAGAGAGAGAGAGAGAGAACACATTGGCATAATATTTGTGTGTTCACCTCTACATGTCAAATTGGTTGGTGGTCTCTGCTTGTGAAATACTTTGAATACTTTGCATAATGTAAGGAGGAGAGGGAGGCAAAAACTAAGTGACCGTCTCAGTACTGATGATAGGTAATTTGCAGTGAAGAATATCGGGAGAAGTACGGAAAAGATGCGAGGACTATTATAAGAAAAGAAGTTTACACGAAATTGGACAAAGAAGAGAAAACGAAATGGTTGGAGAAGGCAAAAGCAAAGATTGAAGAAATGAAGAAAGAGAATGTGATCTCCATCTCAATGGAATCTCCTTCTCATTCCACACCAATAACTCCATCTATTACCTCTCCGATCACTCCTTCCACTCCTTCCACTCCTATCTCTAGACCAATGAGAAGAAAGAGTAATAAGATAATTCCCTTTGATCCATCCCCTTCCACTTCCAAATCTCTCATCTCAATGGATGATATCTCAATGGAAATGCATGATGATGGTGCTCCTCCTCTTCTTTCTTCCATCTCATCCACTTCCCCCACATCTATTCATTCTGTTCCAATCAAGACAGTTAGCAAAAGAGGGAGACAGAAGAAGAATGAATTAAGTGAGTGGTGGATATCCCAATTATCTCTCACATATCCAATTGTACTCTCTAGGTTCTCAACTCGATTCTTCCCTCATTCCTCCCCATCCAATCAATAATCGGTATTATATTTCATTTGGTTACGGGATGTTGCTTGGACTGGTGTGACTTGGACATGCGATGCATTGGTGATTGGTGTTCCATAGATGCATGCTACTCACTCCTCCTATCCACTCCCCCTCCCTCTATTGAGTGTTCGTGTGCTTTTTGCAGACCCCACTCGCACATCGAACGATTCTATCAGATGATGAAGGATATTTACGAGTGAGTTTTGCACTAGTGCACCACCTCGTCGCTTACTGTGACCATGTGACACGACACACAACACTGGTATTCAGCAAGGAATATCCTGAATACACGGAGTTGGCAAAGAAGGATATAGCACATGCAGAATGGATAAATATGAATGAGGAGATTCGAGAGAGTTTCATGATCGGGTAAGAAATTGTGTATTTATCTTGTGGATTGGTTGTGCCTTCCTCCCTCTCTTCCTCCACTTTCTAATTCATGCCTAATTGTATTGCTGTCATTCGTATGCTTCTCATCTTTCTCATTCATGAGCAGGATTGCAAAATCGGGTATTTTTTGTGGGCGGGTAGTTCGAATCACAGCCGCATTTGAATGAGAGAGAAAGTAGAATAGGGTTGATGGTGAGATGAATAGTGCTCACGTATGAAATGAATGATGAATGCATGATAAGTCGGTGTATATTTCAGAGATGTGAATTTGGCGAAAGTGTGGTTCTCTATCGCACGAGACGACAGTGGAATCTCCGCGATGGAGAAACGAAAGAAATTGATTGATGTGGTTGAAGAGTGGAGAAACGCCAATGATTATGACAAGAAATTCTTATTGTGTGTGATTGCACTTTCCACACTTCTCACTATTGCTTATGCTTGGCTTTGTTGGGCAACTCTTTAAATCGTTGTCACGCAGATCGTCCCTTTTCGGATACACGTATGGGGCATGTAGACCAATGAAAGTGCCATCCTCTATCACAGTTTTCTGTAATCATGTATACGGGTGCAGGACGGCACAGAGTTGTCTCCGTTCTTTCTAATACCCAACTCTCTCCCGAAAGGGGACGACCTGCAACATCGATTTATAGAAAATGAGATGGATTAATGAGAGGAAGAAATAAGTAAATATCTATATTTCAGTGATATGTATTGCAAAAATGAGTTGAAGCCATTTGTACGTGCTCCTCAAGAGAGACTTCCACCTTCCATGTTAAGAGGTGACGGCTCTCTTTTTTCCCGATTCCTCTATCAGAGATTAAATGTTTTTATTAGCAGCTCTTACAGTCGGTCAGTTATCATGTGAAGCTAGTACTAGTAAGCAGAGCGAGGTGATGAAAAGACAAGAATGGAACATTCGAAATGAGCAGAATCAAATGAGGAATATGGTAAGAATAAGGATGAGTAATAGTAGGGATAGGAGTGATGAGTGTCCATTACAGATACAACCGACAGGAGTGAAGGTAATTCCTGCAAACAATGATGCTCTTCTAAAGGCTATGCAACAGAAACTTGGGTATGTTTTCACCACCAGAATCATGATAAACAATGATTACAATTTGAGATCAGAGGGTCGGCTGATGCCTCAATGCTCGCCACCTGCAGTGTACGTTATTGATGAACTATGCTTATGCACATTTCATTTTCATTGTTAATAATCTTTGGTTCAGCTCAAGTATTATCACTGACAGCATCTCTCTATTCATTGTGAATCGTCTCTCATCGAATAATACTTCATCTTCTTTTGCCGAGTTGCTTGATAGTTACTACTACTCTAAACCACCAATAAAAGGTAAGTTAACGCTTATTTATAGTGACTAGTAATTACTTGGTAATTTATTAATATATGAATCGGTTTAAGGGATTGTGGAGGAAAAACTGAATAAAGTGAAGAATGACCTTTATCAACTCGAGAATAAAAATATTTCCCTCGATCTAATCAAGGGACATTTACAACTTCTGGTCAGTTATTGATTATACCCAAACCATCTTAATACGCCGATTCATTTGTATTTTCAGAAGAGGGCCGTCGTAGAAGGAGCTCATAATAAAGGGCAGAAGATTGAGTGAGAATTCCCTTCATTGGAGTCTTAATAACAATGCAATTTAGATACGTTGAATCGATGAAGATAGTTGCTCAAGCAATGGCCGTCCCTCTCATTCCATCTCAATCAACAGTTCACAGGTAAAATCAAGTATGATGGGATATATTCATTCCGTCTATTTTATTTTAGCGCTCCCTTTCCTAATGTGATCTCTGTGAAACCTGTGGATGTTTCACTCAAGATTCAACCCACTCCAAAGGTAACACATTCTGTTAAAATAAGTTGTGGATTATCCTATCCATTGTAGGCTCCTTGTTTGGTGCAGAAGAAGATCGAAATGAGTGGAGTGATTGGACTGAAACCATTGACGAACACTGCGAGTTTAGTAGAAAAGGAGAAGAAGGAGGAAGAGAAAGGAGAAAATCAAGTTGGAGAAACGAAGATAATCGATGGCCATTCGGATTTTCGCGAGGCCATTCTGGAGCCAAAGCCACCTGAAGAAGAAGAAAGGAGAGAATCATCTCCTTCAGAAGGAGAAACAGCCTCAACCTCATATTCACTTCCCAATCCATCCAATCTGCGAATGAAGAATATGGTATTGAGAACTCCCACCAAGAAGAATAAAGAATGTGTGAAGAATGGAGAAGGACAGAAGGAAGAAATTGAAGGAATTCGAGATAGAGAAAAGGATAAGATTGAAGTAAGTCATACTTCTCAAAGTAGTTCATCCCATCTCATAGTTATCAATAAGACGTTTGCGAGTCATCAAGAAGGATTGGGAGTTGGTTTGGTTTAGGATCTTAAAATCAGATTGGGAAGTGGGGTAGATACTTCTGCAAATTTGCAGTTTCGTAAGGAGAATATGATTATGGGGAGAAATGCATATACAAGTCGAATCGGGAGTTCTAATTGAAGAGAGTAGGATAAAATAATAATGACCTAGTACAGGTTACTCTTCCTCCTGTAACTCCTGAGAAGATAACCCCAGTGAAAGAAATGATGAAGGAAGATGATATTGATGATGGATTCGGTTCAAATGAGGAATGCAGTAGTAGTTGTGGAAGCCACAAGAAGAGTATGAGGTAAGGAAATGGGTTGAATGATAAGCAAGAGTCACCATGAAGTGTAGGGAGTTGGATTGGTTTGGATCTTAAAAGAGGATGGAACTATGGTTGATTTCTCATTTCAGAGAGAATCACTGGATGGCAATGAAGAAAGCGCAAGAGAAAGTGGTAGTGAAGAAATATACTGAGAGTCCTCAAGATTGGACTCCATTCGATGCATATCTAAGGAAAAATTATTCTCGGTTAGAGAAGAGAATGAATGGGATTGAGTAATAAAGCTATCATGTAGGTGGTGTGATCTGTACAATGAGGAACCGAGTAATGCATTCGTTCTCACTATCAAGAGACGTCATTGGGATCCTATTTCTAATCAGGTATTGTAATTCAAATATTGAAGTTGAAAGGGAATGGGTAATTTAGGACGGTGAGATTAGAAAATGGGAAGAAGATGCAATAAGATTCCGAGCTGAAGGAAGGAGAAGAATTTATTGGAAGAGTCAGGTGAGCTTTCATATTTTTTCCTTATTTTTTTTCCATTTTTTATATTGATATGTTCTCCATTTTCGCTTGTCAATTTGTATTGATCTGCAAAATATTACGGTTGCATTTTTCTGTTCCGCTCGTATCGAAAAATTCCGCCGGCAGACTACAGACTACAAAAATAGTTTTGACTGATTTTCTTGTTTATGTTTGTTATTTATCGATTGTTGGTAGGATTTTGTTTTATTTTGTATGTCAATAATGTCAACAGTACGTTTCCCTTTGTATTGGTGATGAGGCCATGCTTCCATTGGCCTTTTGTTGTTCTCAGATTGCCTGTTTTTATATTCTTTTTCTGATGTGAGCCTCATTATTCGTAGTTTCTATAGTAGATTCTCCTTCTGAATCCGGAATTTGTCATCTCAACTCAATTTCCTCGTGGTATCTGCATGATGTCACCATTAACGTTGTTCAATTCGCCGTGGTTTGTTGATATGAGAATGAGTGATATCGTAGTAAGAGATGGTTGCTACTCGTCGATCGGCGGCAGCAGCTGCAGAAAATGAAGAGAAGGGAGGGACGAATTCATCTGAGGTGTCGTGTCTGTCCAAGTCCATTCAATCCACACTTTTATTCATTATGCATTGATTGAAAAGCATTCAAATTGAAATGGAGCAGAAAAAATCGATTCATTGTCCATAGCAACAAGTTTTCAATAAATGTAAACCTCAATAAGATGTTTTTGCTTTCAGACGGTGATTGAGCAGGACGATCGAGTTGTTGAGGATAGAGGACTGAAGGTGATACCGCTTGGAGGAGAAGAGAAGACTCAACTAAGTGAGAACATAGAACGAGAGCCATTGCAAGTATTGAGTGAGTATAACGTACGATTGAGGACGAGGTGGATTAGAGAGTGAAGGAGAGCACGTGATCAAGAATGAAGATGAATATCTCGTTGATGATGATGAGATTGTAGACGAAAAAGATGAAGAAATGATCGATGTTGAAGGAGTGAGTGATCAACCCCATCCCCCTCCCCTCTTCCTTTCTCTTATTAGACCATTACAGATGGAAGACGAGACTCCAATGAATACAATTGGAGTAACGGAGAATGAAGAGACGATGGGAGAAGAAGTTGTGGGAGAAATGGAAGAACCTCCTAAGAAGAAGGTGAGAGAGGGAGAGCGAGGGCGATTTTTGTCAATGATAGAACGGTATTCAGGGAAAGGGAGGTCGTCCCAAGAAGGAACCAGTAATTGAGAAGAAGAAAAAGGAGAAAAGAGGGGATAATGAGGACTTCATGACCACTGGATTGAGTGAGTGAACAATTATATTAGATAAGGAGAAGTTTATAATTATTCCAGCTCCTCGTGGGAAAGGAAAGAAGGCTAAACCCGATCCGAATAAGCCAATCATTATTGGTGAGGTTAAATAACACTATCGAAATTGTTGCTTAAAAATAAAACAAAATGATTCTGTTATTTTTATAAGCTGTTGATGATTAATATTTTGAAGATGGAGTACCTGTGAATCCTTTCGCTGAGCCAGCAGTGGCGAATGCATATGGATACGATCCCGCTAAGGATATCGTCCCTTTAGGACAGGGACAATTGAAGAGTGCTTACAGAAGGAGCAAAGCTGTACGGTTCCAAATGTATTATTGTTCACTGAACTGAACTATATTTCAGCAATTGGACACTCCTCAAATTGACGCGAAAAGATACAAATTGGAAGTGAAACATGATCATCTATTAGATGATGATGACCATGATGATACTCATAGGTGAGTGGAAGAGAGAAAGAGAGAGGGGAGGGAAGTGAGAAAATTGCAGAGATGAGATCGATGTAGTCGAGGGAGGATTCACTCCTCGTGGAGGAGAGACGATGGAAGGAATGAATATGCATACTGGAGGAGGTAAGAGAGAGGGAGAAAGGAGGAGGGGTGGTTATCAATGAATGAATTTAGATGGCCCATCTCATCCAATTACTCCATCTTCTGCTTCCAATGATCATTCTTCTCCTTTCAATATTCAACAGAGATCATCATCATTCTCTCGTCGACCAATTCAGACAATCCAACAGAGTCAGTCATCTACATATTTTCAACCATTCATTTTGCTACCAACCGGTTCCAAATATATTTAGTGGTGGGATAACCGGCCCGGTTGGTACGAAAATGTATAATTTCAAGTCTAATTATAAAATATGGCCTTGGTATTTGATTGCATTGTTATATTTGAGGTCCTCCCCTTATTCCTCATGCTCCATCTCCACTCGCTGCACGAAGAATATCAGGAGTTTCCAATGATGGATGGGGAGGAATGAATGGAGGAAGAAGAAGAAGTGATGGAGAAAGAAGAGATAGACCATCTAGTAAGGAGATTGAAGAGGGGGGAGGGGAAGGAAGTCTATATCTCTATCTCAGGTGCTCGTTCTCCTACTCGCAAACCATCATCTCAATTCTCATCGAGTGATATTCCTCCTCCTTCTCTCACTCCTTCTCATACTCCTCATACTCCTGTTACTCCAACTACTTCATCTACTCCAATTCAATCGACTACACTCTCTACATCGAAACAGACTCGTCTATCTCAGGTATCGAATGAAATGAGAGAGGAAGGAAAGGAGTAATCAATTGTAGGCGGAACAATTCACAATGGCAGCTCCAAAGGTGATCGATGCACCTAGATTGGCCACTCCTCTTGTATCTACTCAGAGGTATGTGTGAAGAAGGAGAGAGAGAGGTGAAGGAATGGTTCGGTTTCAGTAGTAATTCTGATTTATCTCTTCCATCTCGATCTCATTCAATAAGTGGAATAGATGCTCTTCCTTCAGATGTATGGTGTGCTCAGATGGAAAGAGTGAGTTCATCCCCTCCCTTTCCTTCCCTTCCCTCTATCTATCTTCTCTTATCTTCAGTTCACTGCTGAGATCGAACGAGCCAATGCAATCATGGGCAGCACTTCTACCAATGGAAATTGATTGACCCAGTGTATATTCGATACAGTAATCCCTTTCCATGCCCTATCTTACTACCACAAACTGGTGCTACTACGAGTTTACCCTGTGTAGAAGCAATTAGTCATTATTTATCTCCACACCAAGACATCGAAAATGTTATTTGTATATTTCGTACCCTCACTCTGCATTCTTTTTTTCCCTTTTTTACCCTCTCTTTCCTTTTATCCATAATATTACAAATGTTCCGTAAGATCTCTCAAGTGTGCAGGTCGTTAGTTCATCTTGCTAATTTATTTTACATGCCCCCATCCCTTGATCTTTTTCTCTTTTAATTGTTCTCCTATCCCCCCCCCTCTTTCATCTCCCCTCTCGCTAAGTCGACTGTGCACACTCAGGATCAAGTTGATCTCTTCATCGAGCTATGATCTACAATCTTTTTTTGCTTTTAAATGACCCATCACCTCTGATCTACCCATTTTTACCTCAGAATACAATAGATAGGCATCTAGGCATCATCTAGGTACTTGTTCCCTATGTCACCTATTTAGCCATTATATCAGAAGATACCTTTTCTCCATTTTTCTTTAGTAATAATTAATCTTTTCTTGATGTAGTTTCCATTAGAAGTTCTTGATAATAAAAACTGTATAATATATGTTTTGACTACTGGGAAATACAATGGTAAACTGACCATCCGAATATTTGAAGACACTTTGATTATTGGATGAATGACATCTCGTGAATTGACAGTGGATGCTTCAATATCAATCGACACTTGGCAAAGAGGAAGAACTCAAGAGATTACAATCTACTCTACAGAGATCAAAGGTAGGCAATAGACACATTGTACAATGGATATAGTGATAGAATGACTTTATCTCATGAGACAAGGGGGGTGACTTGTTAATGGTGGGGATATGCTCTCTTCTGTCTCTTCTCATGACCTCTTCTGAATCTAGTAAGGGGTTTCTCCTCTGCTCCTTTCTTATTAACCTCATTAACCGATCTGAATTCATTGGTTAGAAGGGGGGGGGTAGGGTACTCACCGTTTAACATCGGATCGATTGATGATACTGGCATGGACGAATGAAATGATGATGAGAAGAAGAGAGAGAATGATGAGGATACGCATCGTGCAATGGAATGACAACAGTGAATGAGAAGAGGGAGAGAGGGGGATGAGGTAGACATGCAAATGATACAATTGGAATATGGAAATAGGAAGATTAGTTAAATTTAGTTGTGATCTATGATGTGTGTTGTCGATGGATAATATAGTGTCCCTTGTAAATCCTTCTATTGCATCTCTATTTCCATTGCAGGTTCCATTCGTGTATACTCGATTCTCTTCCGATAGTCAAGTATTCTTCAGAGAACCAACTGAGAAAGTGTATAAGCAGTGCAAAAGTACGATCGACTGATTGTCATTTAGATGTATTGAATGCAATCGATATTGCAGAGGAATTGGAAGGACAGACGAAGAAGTGAGATCTCCCTTCTCTCTCAATGCCTACTGCAGCAGTGATCGTAGTGGGAGATATAGGAAGAAGTCCACGAACAGCCAATCATGCCCTTTCTCTTGCTGAAGAGAAGGGATATGATGTTAGTGAGAGGGGGAGAGATGAGGGAATCACCAATATAAACCCCATCCCTTCAGGTTTGTCTCATTGGATACGCTGAATCTACACTTAATGAACGGATTGTCAATCATCCGAAGATAAGGTAAGAGAATGGAGGAAGATGATTTACTCTTGATCTATTTGAGTGTGATTCCTCTATTATCTCCTCCTTCTCTTCCTTCATTCGTACCCGAATTGTTGTGTCTTCTATGGAGATTCGGATGGACTTTCATAACATTGTTTATTACTCTTCTATTCCGAATTGGATGGAGGTCAGTTGTTGTTAGGATGGAGTTTACTCCTCAATCATTTCAGTGTGAATATAATTCTCGTCCAGAATCCTCCTGCTCTTCCTACATTGATTGTCGCGTGGATGGTATGATTCTTTCCCTTATTCGGTAGAATTAAATTGAATAATGATCGGGTTACTTCCTATCAGAACAAATAAAGATGATCTTTAGATTTCACGTGTTCGCAATGCTCGATTCGTGATTGACTGGCACAATTACACATGGTCAATGTTAGGAGAAAGATGGAAAATTAGAGAAGAAGAATTGGGATTAGTGATGGAGGGGGTGAGGAATAGAATGGAATTATGAATAACGGATGAATACAGGATACAAATGAAGTGAAGATGGAGAAACAGAAGAGACGAGTCAAGGGAGGAAAGGCAAAGTATGTTGTGTAAGTGTTCTGAGATACTCATCTATCTTCTCGTCAGTTACATTCGTCTCACTCATTATCTGGAGGGATCTCTTGGTCGTGCATCAGATTCGTCCCTTTGTGTTTCTTCTGCAATGGCAGATGATCTGAGAAAGAGATGGAATGTCCATGCTCATGTATTCTACGATAGACCACCCAATTGGAAATTTGGGTAAGAGAAAATATAATGATTACTTCGACGTAGAAAGAGGGAATAGTGGTGTATGCAGAACATAACTTAAATCTCACTCTTTCAGTACTGTTTCACTCTCAACTAAGCACTCGCTATTCCGTTCATTGGGAGAGAAAGCAGTTAAGGAAGGAAATGAAGAGATTGCCAATATTCTGATTGGAGAAGGAAGAAAAGATAGTCATGGTGAGAACTCGCTTCTACATTCATTTCACTATATTCCTTTTTTGCAGACACGTTCTTCTCACGAGAAAGTCAATCAGGAGATATCTCATTGAGAGAAGATCGACCATTGATTGTTGTGAGTAGAAAGAGGAGAGGAATGGGAGAGATGAGATCATCATTATAGATTTCATCAACCAGTTGGACTCCTGATGAAGATTTCTCTATTCTACTCGATGCAGTTGTCAAATATGATGAAAGAGTGAAGATAGATAAGAGGTGATAAGGGATAATAGTCAGACATATCTCAACTACTTGAATTGCAGTAAATTACCTCATCTCTTTTTGATAATCACTGGAAAGGGACCGGAGAAGGAATATTACATGGATATGATTGATCAAGTGAGATAATATCCAATGATTGATATAAGTAGATATAATCTCAGCTTGATCTCCCTCACGTTTCGTTCTATTCTCCTTGGTTGGAAGCAGCTGATTATCCCACTGCTGTGGCTACTGCTGATATCGGAGTATGTCTACACACTTCAACCAGTGGTCAGTCTCCCCCCCCCCTCCTTCCCTTTCTTGATCTCTTTCTCTTTGTAGGTGTTGACCTACCGATGAAAGTAGTGGATATGTTTGGATGTGGAGTGCCCGTACTGGCTAAGAGATTCCCTGCCATTGGAGAACTTGTCAAAGAGAAGGAGTGAGTACTCTTATCCCCTTCCCTCCCATTTCCATTCTCTGTTATTTAGGAATGGTTATCTATTCGATACACCTGATGATCTGGCTGATCTCCTCGTGAAGATGGCAAGAGGGCATCCTGAAGAGAATAAGGTACTGTAGACGGATACGGTAGAGAAAGATTAATTGATTTGCTGCAGGAAATGCATAAATTGCAAGCGCACGTTAAATCGTCGAAGGGTCGATTGAGATCATGGGAAGAGACATGGGGAGGAGCTACGAAAGAAGCATTTAGAGATGAAAAGGAAGAAATATTCCAAAGATTCATTTCAGACTAGAGTAGTATGAATATCGATGTGTTGTGACGTGAAATCGATTAACTTATTCTGTGATTCTGTATTGTTACGACGGTTTTATAAACTTATTACTCCGGGACTATTTGTTATGCTCACATGTTCTTGTTATTGAAAGCTTTAATTGTGTTTAATCTTAGTTGGATAAACATGTTCTTTCCTAATCTTGATTATCTGCAATGAATGGTCAGTGTCCATACTCATCTCTCTCCCCTCACATTCGCTTTCCATCACTTCGCACCACAAGCATCGGTGGTTCAGTGGTAGAATGCTCGCCTGCCACGCGGGCGGCCCGGGTTCGATTCCCGGCCGATGCAATCCTTTTGCCTCTATTTGATATTGTGTGCTTTCAGGATGGCGGATGATCTAATCAATCTGCCCGATGTAATCCTCGATGAGACGGAAGAGAACAGAGAAGCAGCAGCGAGTATTGAAGAAGAGATGCATGCTGAGGAAGAAGAAGAAAGGGAAGAACAACCGAGTGAGGAAAGAGAAGGTTAGTTGTCCCCATCCCTCCACCAATCTCCTGTGTTATCAGATGCTGCGGCAAGGTCTGATATGGAAGCAGCAGAGTTTTCTGGAATGGAATTGGGTGATGAGGATATGATCGACGATGCAGGTTCCCTATCAAGTTCGAATATTTTTGCAATTGTATTATTTGAGTGCCGAATTCTCCTCAAGAAGAAGAATTGAATGCGAATGGTGATGGAAACAATGATGAATATAATGAAATAACGATAAGGAACGATGAATTGATTCATTCTGAGGATAATAATGAAGAATTGGATGAAAATGGTAGCTGAATAGTGAATGAAAGGAATGAGTTAAATAAAAAATTGCAGATGGCGAATATCATGATGATATCATTCAATCTCCAAGTGGAGAGAATGAAGAATCGAGTGAAAAGAATGGTAAGTGGATACGATAATGAAACATGATCGTATTCGATTGATATGTTTCAGAAACTATCGAGAAGGACGAAGAGAATAAAGGGGACGAAGAAGATGAGAAGGAAGATAAGGGGGGTGATGAAGAGAAGAGTGAAGATAAAGAAGATGATGGAGATGGAGATGGAGGAGAAAAGGAAGTAATAGAAGAGGAAGAGGCAGGGGAAGATGAAGAAGAGGAAAGAGAAAGGGAAGAGATAAGAGAAGAAGACGAGAATGAAGATGAAGATGATCGAAGAGAAGAAAATAAAGAAAAGATAAGAGGAGATAATGATGAAGAAGATAAAGAAGAGGATCAATCAGAATCTCGCTCATTACCACCAGATGGGCCTTCTGGAAGGGATGAGATTGTTGAAGAGACTGAAGAAAATCCCATTGAATCTACTAGTGATAACATTGAAGAGGATACTGTAGAAGATACGGTTGATGATCCCGTAGAGGAAGCTATGGTAGATACAATAGAAGATATAGTGGATGATACTGCGGATATAATACAAGATCCTATAGAAGACATTGAAGAAGGTCCAATGGAAATTCCTGTGGATGAGACTATTGAAGAGCCGATTGAGGATGAGGGAGAAAATACTGCGAAAGATGATGTTGAAGAGACCGAAGAAAATAAAATTGAAGATACGGTTGAAGATACCATACAAGATCCAATGGAGGGTACCTTCGAAAATACTGGAGAAAGTCAAATTGGAGTTCCTATGGAAGATACTGTAGAGGATACGGTAGAAGCTGCGGATCAAAATGGGGATTCTGTAGTGCGGATTCCACTAGAGACTGCAACTATTGATGAACAAGTGAATACTGAGGAAGAGATGAGAGAAGAGCAACCAAAAAGTTATGGAAAAGAAGGAGAAGGAGAAGAAGAAGAGATGAGGGAGACTGTTGAGACGATTCCTGTTCTACAACCAATGGAGGATAAGGAAGAAGAGAAGAAAGACACGAATGAAGAAGAAAGAAGAGAAGGAAATGCGACGATAAGTGATAATAAGGATGATGATGATGTGAGTGAGAGATAAGAAGAATGAGAAAATCAGAGGGGAATAAGAATTATTTCAGGAGGATATTCAATTCCTTGAGATGGTTCTTCCTGCAGTCACTCTTCCTCTTCCTCTTTCAACAGGAGAAGGGACGATTAAACCAATTCAGAAGATGTTGTCACCACGGAAGATGGATGGAATTCCTGTGAGTGGAGGAAGGAAGAAGGGGATATGAAGGAGATATTTACCATTGTCTTGAGACAGATAAAAGGGAAATCAGATGTGTATCCATAGTAACAATGTGTATCAGACTGAGTGATTCTCAGATAGTCGAGTCGTCTGATGGAAGTAAAGCAGTCAGACAAACACAACAAGAAGGATCAAAGGGATATCTACTACAGCAGGGAGGATTTCAACAGATTGGAGTACCAGGTAAAGAGGAGGAGATAGGGGAAGGGGGGGGGGGAGT